>CABFWB010001268.1:29016-52450 GCA_902151455.1 Timema bartmani
CCCCCCCTTAATCTACCCCTTTTACGTTCCCACATTCCCATTTTGAAATTTTAAGATATATTTGATTATACTAAATGGTGTATTTACATGCTTACCCAATTTCAATTTTAAACAACATTGGAAAGTAGTGTTCTTTATTAGTTGTATCAATTCGATCTCTTCCATTTCCCGGACCTCAATGTAGAAATTTGATATGTCCATACGTCATCCGGTTCTTCATGAAGGTCTACATCACCAAAAAGTTATATTAGCTTTATTAATCTTGAGAGGAACCCCCTTTACTATTTAACGCTTCTTCATTTTTAAATTTAAAAATAAGACCTTAATGGAGTATTGAGGTGGTTCTTATACCCACCGGACAGATCTGAATCTTCTAAAAAGTAAATTATTATTTAATTTTGGGAATTTTCGAACCCGCCATTCTACCAGCACCAAGTCTGTTGAATAAGTATTGTATCTCAAATTTCGATTCATATTTATATATTCTTAAAATTCCATTGACTTAATAACGTTTTATTTGAATCATACAGCTAGTTGACATGTAATATTGATTTTAAGCATCTATATAATGGATTTTATTTTAGTATATATAATATTATATGAACTCATCATATCTTATGGATGCTGATTGGTAAAAAATAATAGATATTGAACACATTGAAAATAAAAAGGGTTGTTTCATAAATTTCAAACTTATTGGATAGTTCGATAGTACGTGAGGACCTACCTCTAGATCACTGATCTAAGTTGCCTGATAGGTAAGTTTTAGTATATTTTTATACGTATAGTAAAATATTTATATACCTTGACAACCAATTTGTATTATTGTGTTCTTAATGACTATAAAATATGTATAATTTATACTGCTCCAACCAGCTTTTAATTAATTTAAAGCTATATAATTCAAATTTTAAAATTCCAGCTTTGAGGTGCACATGTCCATGCACAAGAGGTATTTTTTGAAAATTTCAAACCCCTTCATGTGATAGATCTCGCGCAGTGCCCATTACACACACACACACAAACTCTTTGTTTTATTTATATATTATATTATATTACAAATAGTTATTGATAGGATGTATATTATCGTGTAGATGACTTGACCCACCTAACTTTTAAATATTTTTTCTTACAGCTTGTCGATGAGTGTGTGCTGCCAACATATATATGCTCTAATCTAAGTACCTCACATAGGGATGACTGTTCTTCTGAGTGATTAGATCATAATCACAGTCTGTACAGTTTGTACTAACTCTGCTTACCCTTGAAACACACCACGACACCACATTGCACCAATCTAATTTCATAAAATATGCATATTAAAACTACAAAATATCTCAACCTGATTTAAGAGCACTTTTGCGCCCACTAATGAGTGGCGTGTCACGTGGACCGTAGGGGGACGTAACCAGTTGTGTCACGTGTTTATCGCGTGCGACGGTAACAAAAGAATCTCGAGTGACAGCAGGGCGTGAAGAATAGGTGAAAGCTCGATGGAAAGAAAGAAGGGTTAAAATTTCCTCTTCTCGCGTTGATTAGAGAGAGAAAAAAATGACTGCCACCTTGCCGACGAAACGTAACTATGTCGCCGACGCTGTGTTTTATATTACCTCTTGCCCGCCATATGGATTTGTCACGAAATAGGCTCGTTGACGTTTTCTTAGAAGTGGAAATAAATCAAATGAAGTAATTTCATGCCCCAACTTTTTTTTTTTTTTTTTTTTNATCAAATGAAGTAATTTCATGCCCCAACTTTTTTTTTTTTTTTTTACCTTTCGTTAAATTGGAATAAAAAAAGTTTAATGAAACAATAAACCATGTTTGCATGCTGAACCGTAGTTAAAAAGTCAATAACGAGTCTGGCCAAATATATTTAACTATTTCGTTATAGTCTCTGAATTTTTACTGTTTCAAAATAATAAATAGGCCCTTCCGTCAATTTTTAAAATATTTACTAGTAAAGTAAACAACTTGATTAAAATGTTTTCTAGTCGTTAAGATTACTTTATTACACTCATTAAATGTAAATTATTAGTAGATACATAAAGTCTTATAAAACATGTTGTTTTTTTTAACTTTTACCTAGAACTTTAAAATAACTATTGAAAAATAAGGAAATTACATTATGACATTTTTTAACTCATTATAAATGCGCGAAATAAAATAATCATGTTCACGAAATTAACTGTTTGGTCAATATTGTTGATCGCTTGGTAACTTTCAGTTAATCACGTAAGAAAATTACATAATATTTAAAAATCGATCTTTCGGTCTTTTAAACTCGTTAATGTCTCAACCATCAATTACATTTCGATAAAATTTGACAGTGACTAAAATAACCTCTATCAGTCATGTCAATGTGTTTCCGTCTTAATGGCGATATGTCTAATAAGCAAAAGAAGAGAGAGAGAGTGAGCTATGCAAATCATTTATATGCCAGTGCAGGTTTAGGCACTAAGTTCTACAGCAGATACAATTTGTTTTAGAAGATTTGCTTGGTTTTATAACGATAGGCTGTTGACACGCCCTTTTCCTGAAAATTATTTTGCTTTTTAATTAGTGTTTTGCTGCTACTGTAGTTTCGCTTGTGCTGGATTAAAAAAAACTTTTACCACAGGTGAATTCGGGAAGGAAGCCTTTAATGCAACTGCTATAGAGCTAATTGTTGAATTCAAAAATATAGAGGAAATATTAGCTTCTATCTACTAGCATACATTGTGTGTGACATTTAGATTGGAGTTCATGGAAGAATACTTAATCAAGCAAACTAAGGAATATGTAGAATCCTTTTCTTCCTTAGTTAACATATAGATTAATCAAATGATAAAATGATATGGTTAAAAAATCTCAACTAAGCATTTTGGGAAAAATTAGTTTCAATAATTTCTCAAGTAGAGAGTAGTTTTTTTTTTTACAATATAGCCAGATCAACACCAGAAGCAGATATGTTTGCAACATTTAGAGCTATGTGGCTTAAGAAAATTTGCCTACCTAAAACTTAGCCAGTTCTCTGTGGTATAACAGAACCATTTATTTAAGAAACCTTTTTACTTGAGTAATCAGTTCTTTTAATCGCCGAAGGCCTTTGACTTTACTTACCCAACGAATATTCTTGCGAAGAAGTAGCTCTCTATACTGAAAATAAACTCCATGAACGATCTAAGTTTTAATGTTATAATGATGTTAAGAAATCTTTAGGGCCACCTTAATGGCATTTTCATTCTCAAGAATGTTCAGCAAAAAGATTGAGAGTTATTTTTATAGTGATTTTCCCGAAATGAGGGAAAGAGTTATTATTTTTTTATATAATGAAACAAAAACTCTTTGAATGTTTGTTGATCCACGATGACCAGCTATGGTAATATTGCGATATCTAATATATGTTGCATGCCTTCACGATTTTAGATAGAAGTTGAATTAATTAAATTATGAACTGAGATTAAAATACCAAAAGATCAAAAATATTAGTTCTGGGGTTCAAACCTTTTCTGGAAAAATTGCGTTTTTCAAGGTCAATTTTCAGAAAGAAGATTTAAAAGTCTTTCTTTCCTTTAAATGGCTGGTTAATGTTTTTGAATACTAAAACTTAAAGTCAAAAAAATAACTAAAAATAACCCATTATGTGAGAACCGAGCCTACCGAAAATCCACGAGTTTTGGAAAACTAAAATAAAATATAACTTTAAAAAAATCTTCTCCCTGTCTTGCTAAAGACCAATCTCAGGAAGTTCATTTAGTATCTAATCATCTTGGTTCTTGTTAATTATTAGAAATGTAGCTCACCCCAATCTTAAATTATGCTGAGCATAAAATACTATTCCTTTGGCAACTCGCCACTGCTCAGAAGTTCATTCAGATGTCCCGCGTGTGAACAATCTTTTCAGTTAAACATACTTATATGAGGTAGCTATCTCAAACTTACACTTCTTGAAGAACAAATATCGACAAGCAAATACTTAAACGCTACTTTTGGAGGGTAATTTGATCGCATAAAACAAACAATAGAATAAGCTAGACAGTGCCAGATTTAGCATTAAACGTATTTTTCACATTTCTAATGTATTATAATAATATTATAATTATCTTACAATTATATATATAATATATATAGACTAATAAATGTAAATAGTTAAGCTATGTGAACATTTACAGAACATTATAGTTATTTCATGTTTGTTTCTAAAAGTGAGGAACATAATTATTTAAGAAATAAAGAAGATGAAAACAAAAGTGTTGAAACGATGGTTGATCGTGGGAACTTTGGTAAGGTGGCCCTAAAAAGGTTGTCTAAAGTGTCACTCTCACAATATACTGTATTGCTGGTGACAAAAAGATCACGGTTCGAATCCCAGTTTGGTGTACGTACTGGGGGTGGTATTTTCCATATTGTTTCTTACTCTCCTCTCACCCAAGTGTGGGTACATTTCCTCTAAATTATTCCTTCTTCATCTCAACTCCAATAGTGAAATCATACTACGTATAACATGAACGATTAGTGAGATGTGATGATTTTAGAACAGCGATGAAAGTTGTTCAACCGAAGGATTGACTCTAGTACTTTCACTCCCCAGTCCTATCTTCTTCAGCAATCAGCTAGTGACGTGTCTGTAATTTGTGTCACGAACTTTTGGAAATCTGCTCTCTTCCCTATATCCTCCCTCACCCCCTTACTTTTTCGAAAGCAATATAGAAAGCGGCGGGAGATGAGGTGTCCTTTCTCCTCGTGTTTTGTGTCGCCTAAAGAGTAACGAGGAACAGGAAGTACCACTTCCCCCTCCCAACCTTCATTACTCTTTTCCTTCCCCTTTCCTTTCCTCTGATAACCTTTAA
The DNA here is from genome assembly GCA_902151455.1 of Timema bartmani. Taxonomy (NCBI): domain Eukaryota; kingdom Metazoa; phylum Arthropoda; class Insecta; order Phasmatodea; family Timematidae; genus Timema; species Timema bartmani. The sequence goes on from CABFWB010001268.1 coordinate 33,846, forward strand.
ACATATTACTTCATTGGCTTTTAACGTTCAAGCAACAAGGGAACAATAAATCGTATGAAATGTTTCTGTAAAATTATTGTTTGTTTGTGTCGGTACAAAATACGTATTTGTTTATTTTATTAGCTTTCATCTTTTGCTTGTACCAATTTTTTTTTTTATTCTAGACATCTTATAACGATTGGTCCAGCCACAGCTTTCTAACATTTTATGCCACTCGCATTTAATTACAATTATAAATTAGGGATAATAATGAGAAATTTAGGTTAAATGAAACCACATATTTGTGTGTAATTATAAACGTAAGGATACAATGAACACACAACCAAATACTTGATCTCTCCAAAAGAAAGGTTTGCTTCGTGGAAGAGTTTGATACAATTTGTACGTCCGCCAAAGAATGCGTCCCTGGGACTGAGGGGCTCTTTTTCTGTACACCTCGTGCTGGAGTACAAATTGTTTCAAGTCCTTGTCTGTACGTTTCATTGCATTAAACATAAACTCCCACATCTCTACGACCATTTAGACGGCATTCTTAAATTTTTCCACGCAGACCATGGTCGCTTCAGAGCGCATCTCCATGGTTTTGTGGTGGATGCCAATAACAGCCTCAAAACTGAAAAAGGGTGGTGGCATCTCCAGCTTTAACAACGCCCTTTACACGTCGCCCTAATACATATTCCTCACGGTCGTTGCCCGCATGAAGGATAGAGACACCGCGTTGATGGACTTCCCAGCAGAGACATTGTACAGCGACGTGCGACTGTGGGTCTGCACATTAGTAGCCACCGTTAGGGATGATACCAATGGTCTTCTCCTTAAGGTGACCTCGGCGGAAAACCAAATGGCCACTCCCGCGATTGTACATACATCTCTGAAAGGATCCACCTTTGCTTTTTCCATGAGCATGTCTCTAAATTTTAGGCAGGCCTTCCGTAAGATCTCTAGATTTTTCACGCAATACAGTTCCAACTCGCTGTTAAATCAAAGACATAATTTTCTTTGACCAGCGCGTCATTCCACTTCTCAAAGTGCTCCTTTCCCTCAACTGATATCTCACCGATGCCGTAGTCCTCTTTTGGCGGTAAGTGACCCCTATACCCCGCCTTTTATTTTTTTATTGAAAAAATGGGGCAAATGTCCCTTGGACAAAGACTCGTCCAATTCGAATGTCTTTGGCATCTTGGACAAAGCCATCGGGAGAAAGTTCAGTGAGTCAATAAAGTGAAGCGGGCCGTAACGCATGGACATGATTTTCCCACCGTTCATTATGAGACCTGGAGTCCATTTTTTTTACCTCCATCATATATTTTAAAATAAAATTTCCACCATAGTCCTTGGCATTTTGGCTAGGAGGGTGATGTCCTTATATTTCGTTGTTTTAATTTGCTCGAGAAATTCAAAAAATTGGGCCATTGTGTCAATCACCCTTGAATATTCGAGTCCTATTTCCCCCGCATTTGGTGCAATGATGGTCATTTCCATTGATATGAAGGCAGGCCATGAAACAAGTCTGCGCGACACATAGATTAGCTTCGTGTACGTTAAGTACGTGCTGACTGAACCTTGAAGAAGCGTTTCTTGTCTGCATTCGAAATCATAGAATAAAAAAAAATTTGCGCTCCTCCAAGTTTGTTTGTGGTTTGGCCTGCTTCATGTAACAGAAATGATCAAAAGGACTATGTGTCTCGCATACTCTACAAAAAGTCTCATAACACCTGTGTGAATAATTTTATCTTTCCAAACTGAAAAACTACCCACATACCTCGCAAACCCTTTTGGCATCACATATCGACATGTTATCCCTGAAAAAACGAGGACGTTTGTGGTTATCGAAACACGTCTGGCTTACAAACCACCGTATACAATATTTACAGGGAACAGATCGATCTTCTCTGCAGACCGTATTAGCGTAACAATTTTTGCAAGCCATGTCACATTTGTGTTTACTGCAGACCGTTTTAGCGTAACCATTTTTGCAAGCCATGTCACATTTGTGTTTTTTCTTAATACTGAAAGGCACCTGACATTGGTGGCAAAAGTAGGAACACTTAAAGGCTGTTGTCAAGGATGCTATGACATCAAAATGGTTTTGCTTTTTGTCGTGAAAATACAAATACAAGTACCCCTTAAAGGAAGGTTGGGGAGGGCTAGGCCCCTTGTAGAGGACTTGCCTGTCCCGACGTTCTCGGAATACCGTGACTTTGTACTCTGAGAGGTAAGTTTGAAATTGTTTCAGTTCAACCAGTCCACCACATTTCAAAAGATTCACATGGGAATCACGGCATAGCTCCTCTGCTTTGAGTTTTTGGATTTGGCGACCCCTTTGTAACTGTTTATAGGTGTTCATGTCTATGCATCCAGGTTCTCTTTCAAAATCACATTCAACTTTGGCAACAACCAATACGTGGGCAAGGCATAGTTTGTCTTCGCCATATTTTTTATCGTCGTGGCTCCTTTGTTCTGTCTGCTGTATGTGGTGGCAGGAACAAGTTTATCACCATAACTCCTGCCACTCCCACGAGGCTCCTTAAAATGGCTGAGTTTAATGAACAGCGGTGCCGTACTCAAAAACATCTATTGATCTGTAAAACATGTCTCACGTTGTCCAGCATGGCTCGAGTGTCAAACTGATCCGCCCGCCTAAACGAAACATATACAGGATTCAATGTCGAGTCCATGCTATGCAACAGTAAGCCGACATGATCGTCAGCACTCACCCCATGGTCCTGCAGCCTATCCAACAAATAAGTAATTTGTTCTTCAGATCGCTTTCTGGGCCACCAAGATGTACGGTAACCTCTCTGCCAGTATAAAAGAAGTGTCGCAATTGTTTAATTCTCTCCTGGACGAAACGGAGAGAGATACCTCGAGACAACCTTCCACCAACCTGATTTACCAGGCCACTAGTTCTGGGTGGGAGTGTTGATGAGGTACTGGCTTCTGCCAAATCTGCCGCTGGGATGTGGATGGCTTTGGTCAGCCGCACCCCTTCATCTCTGGCTCTTAGAGGTGTTGAAGGCCCTGGAGGTGGTAAGCGTATGGAAGTGTCACGGCTTCAACGGACCGGTTGTGGTGATTTGTATCGGTTTTTCCCACCTACACTTGAACTTAAGCAGAAGAGTGAAAACTCAGACAGCACGAACCAGGTTTCCCGTGGTAAATTACTATAAATAAGCATTAAATTAATTATTGTTCCTATAAAATAGTCCTTAACGTTTGAGATATTTTCAGTAAGGGTGACTTCTAGAATCCATTAAATTGATTATTTATAATGTAAAATAGTTCCCCTTATACCAAACGTTAAAGAATTTTTTTTAAATAAAGTCTTACATTGATTTATTTAATAATAAATATTCATCAAATTACTAAAGATGTTTCCAGTAACTAGAAAGCCTTACATTTACTTATTTAGGAACAATTTATGCGCTGCCCTAAATATTTTTTCACAAGTATATATATATATATATATATAGTATAACACAATCTCACAAGCTTGGAAAAAACTTCCCATATTTTTTCCAGTTTTCAGAGGGAGGCTAATATATTGCCCAGGAACTGTATGTAGGCTATAGTGCTTTACACATTTACAAAAAAAAAATCCACAACACAATAAGCCAATAAAAATATGACATGCAATAAAAACCGGTCGCTAGTTACAAGTTTATATCTAAAATAATTTCTCTTTCTATAAAATAATAGACATTTACTAAAATTTCATAAGATTTGTTGTAGAAACACTACACCAAAGATGATAATAATAATATTTAGCACCGCGTCTTACTACCCGTTCGGGTTATACGCTTGCCAAAGATAATAAATGAAATAATATACAATGTTACTTACTTATTCTATGGCACTAGGAACTAGGAATACTGTTACAGAAAAATTGAGAAAAGAGAAACATCTTTGTGAGCATAAGATCAAATTCATATTAAAATACCTGAATTAAAAATTATATTGTATATAGTTGCTTATAGCTCATAAATTATTGGTTTTATAAAGATATATTTCAAATAAAATATTTTTATCTTCACACAACTTTACAATAATAATATATTTCATATTTAGATAGTTGCGGAGAATTGATGAAAATTGGAAAAGTTCACCCATGTATTGTACCCTCAAAGTAATTTTCATGAGAGTTGTCCCCTTGTTTATAATGATAAACAGTGCCTAAATATAAAACGTAATCCAAATCGTCAGAGTGAATTTCAAGAAAACCATCTCTTTTGTCCTTTAGTAAACTATCCTTTAATTTAGGGTTAGATATCTAATTCCCAAAACCCCTGGGAATGACCCTATGAATACCTCAGATACGAAGTTTTATCATAATCAGTAGAATAGTTTTGGTTCTGGGTCAAAGTACAGACAGACAGACAGATGGCATCGCGAAAACCACTTCTACCTTCTCTCGACAACTTGGGAAGAAAGTATTGTGATCGTAAAAAAAATCGAACTCGAGATTTTGATAACTCTCGACGTTTCATGACCCCCTAAAAACAAAAAAGTTGTTTTCGCATTGTCGTCTGTCTGTCTGTACCTCAGAATAGAGCATAAACTATTTTACAGATTGGCCTATAATTTGCTCTATCGGGTTTTCATAAGGTCCTCCTGAGGAGTTTTTGGAATTAGACACCCAACCCTAAAATTAGTGGTAGTTTAATGAAGGGCAAAAAGACAAAAATATATTTTCTCAAAATTCGCTCTAACGATCTTAATCATATTTTATATCTAGACACTGTTTATCATTATAAATAAGGTGGAAATTCTTATTTTCTTATTAAAATGACTTTGAGGATAATTTACATAGAGGAAATTTTCCAATTTTCATAATTTCTCCACAATTATTTAGGATACAAGATAATTAGTCATTGTAAAATTGTAGTACTGTTAAAGATTTAAATCTTACGATTGAATTATATTTTTATAAAACTAACAATTTCTGAGCTATAAGCACATATACATACTTTTTAATTCAAGTCTTTGGAAATGAAGTTGATTCTTATTCTCTATGGTGCACAAAGTTGTTTCTCTTTTCTCTATTTTTCTCTAAGTGTTCCTAGTTCCTAATGCCATAGGGTGAGTAAATAAGTGTTTATTATTTCATTTATGATCTTTGTGTAGTGTTTCATCAATAATGTATAGACCTATTATTTGGGTTCACAAATCTTACAAGTTTTTAGTGAGTGTCTATTTTAATATAAAAACAAGAGAAAGTATGTGTGGTGTACCATACCATTTATTTTGTTTTCAGGGAATCATGAAACGTCAATATTTATCAAAATCTCATGATAGGTTTTTTATTACGATCACAATACTTTCTCTCTGAGGGACTGAGAGAAAGTAAAAGGGGTGATATGGCACCTCCCTTTCTGCCCACGGGTGCTTCACTGATTCTTTCCTATGTTCCCTTCTTGGTGCCTGCCAAATACTGTATTATTAATTATTTAAATAATATATTGTAATATTTCAAGTGGAGTGGAGTTATTAGCCTCTTCTACTGAGGGTCCTTATAGATAGGTTCATCCCTCCTCCGAACACTTTGCGCCTCTTGAGAAAGAAAGTTACGTAGCTTCCAAAAAAAATTCCTCAACTCATATTCTGAATCAATCAAATCTCAGGAGTAGTAGCATCGCTGCCAAAAATTTAAACAAATCTATCTTGTTTGTATTCACTAAAAAAAAGGAAAGGATTCTCGTTGAGTTAATAAACAAGCACGCCTATCTATATATAAAATAAAATAATCAATTTGTAGCTCTAACAAAAAGGTTTAGTCTCAGTAACAAACACGTTGCTACACCCCACTCTAATACCTTTTATTTACGACCACAAATAATATAAAAGGGATGTGGGACATATCAAAATGGAAATCATTTGCAAGATTTAATAACAACAATATGAATGTTTATTCAAAGCAATATTAGCAAAGCATAAAACTTTACATGGTCTCAAAAGTCAAACTGAGGCATGTTGAAAATCAAAAATAAACAATAACTTCATGTATTATTTAGCGCAGTTAAACTGAGGGAGTGTTACAAAACACGTAACCTATCCTACAATCAAATAGGTCAGTCTTGAAGAGACAGAACAACCCATAATGTTGATTTTAGTACAAACAATTATTGCAAATAATATCCACCAGGATATTATTTGTTGAACAATTAAGAGCCTTATGGGCATCTTTAAAATGTTAGCAAATTGTCTGGTTCACACCAATGAACGCAGACTTCAAAACGTTAATAATAAATATTAAATATTTATTAGATATTTTAAATGACACGAGAGTTTGGCTAACAGACTTTAGTCAAGCTGCCGCGGGAATATCTGATCTCGACACAAAACTAGGAAACGTCCACAAGAATCCTACTTGTGAATAAAAAAGATAAAACAATATTAGAAGCAAAGCATAGCAAAATATTTGAAAATATACTTATGTGAATTAATCTCATAATTAGTTTTATCGATTAGAAAAGTTACGTTACAATAATCAATATTTCAAAATATAAACCACAAAAGAAAGACTGCCTTAAGATTTTCAATACAATTACTGGTAACCACAATTTCAAAATGATTTATATTTAATACGTCCAACACAAAGTCAACTAATAATTGTGGCTATCTAAAAAGTTTAAATATCATAGCAGACTCTAGTGCCCAAGTGGCGACAGACAAAATATAGAGTCTCATTTCAAAATATATGTTCAGGTAAAAAAAAAAATTAGTAAATAGAAAAGTTACGACGCCTAATTTGGCTAACAACTAAAGGTTAAATTTACATCAGAGTCCAAAATATAAACCGCCATAGTTTAAGTCCGTAGAATATAATGCATGAAGGTTTATCCTGACATTGTCCAAGTCCAGGATAGTACTCTTCTATCAAGCGTTGAAATCGAATAATCATTTTTGTATACACAAACATCACTCTATATAGGGTTTCGTTGCTAGGGACGCAAGGTGGGGGAAAAGAACCCTCTGTTGGTGACGTCCTTCTAGAAGCTTTCGACAGTCACGTAGACCCCTTGTTGTCAGAGCTCCATCCAACTTCCAAAACCATTTCTTCAACCTCCTGATGTTGTGGATGTAGTTCACGTCTCTCCCATCAGAGGGCAGGTAAGCAGTCTTCCTCTAGTCGAGGCAAATTCTGGCCGGCCCATTCTAGTGTTTCGTTAATCAAGTCGGTGTGGACGTCATCTGTTAGAACATCGTAGCTCGCTCGGTCAACTCCCCGTACTAGGATTCTATAGGTGTTGGCCCGTCTTGGTGGTTGCTCTACCCAGAAGATACATACGGTAAGTACATGAACAGTTTTATTTGTAGAGAGATTATTATCGTTTAATATTCTGGTTTTATATTGTTCAGAATTGTTTATTATATTATTATTATATAACTACAATAGAGAAGAGTACTATTGTAGGAATTTTATTAGTCTCGATATTATTTGGAGCGGGTAGTATGAATCAAAATAGAGAGTTACGCGTGAAGGTTAACATGGGGTTGGGTCCTATTGTAACTCAATGTTACAACGTTGGCATGAAATGTGTCCGCTTTCCCATAAAGAGATAGCATTATTTATTACGTTGATTTTATATGTATATAGGTGGTCATCTTAAGATCATGAACGAGTTAATGAACAAAACTAAGCAGGAATTAAAAATCAAGTATTATATATCTTTATATATTGTAAATAAATACAGTAGTCACTAATTAATATTGTAATCAATGCTACGTTTAAAATGACACTAACATTTGGAAATTTGTTTTGAAGGCTTTCTCAATAGGTTTTTAATTTTAAAAATTATTATTATTAGTAGTAGTAGTAGTAGTGGTGGTGATGGTGGTGGTGGTGGTGGTGGTGGTGGTGGTAGTAGTATTGGCTTGGTATGTGTAGATGCAATTGCTTCCGGTGTTTCGGATGTTGTAAATATAGGGTAAGCAGTTTCATCTACGTTAATCAAGCGTAGAAATAACACCAATCGTTTTAAATCATTTTTATATTTATAAAAACCACTCAATCTTAGTTTTTTTTAAAGTATGAAATTATATTCACTAGTTGTGCTTCAATGAAGGTTAAAATATTATTCAATATTATGTTTCTCTTGACGTTCTAAAATTACCTAGCATCAAAAATTCTACAATGAAAATCTTCCTCTTGAACATTATTATTTAGTTTCACCTTAATTGGGTAGTTGATAATACAAAATTAATATTAAACTTCATGATAGTAATTTTCCCTTATTCTAAACGATTAATGTATGTTGCCAGTAGCTTTAGTAGTTCGAATAAGGGACCTATTTATTGGAATGAGTAAGAAATATTATGCTGAATTTTGGTTGAATAAACAAAGCTGGAGCAGGTTGAGTATAGATAAAATTGATTAACCACTTCTTTGCATCTGCCTGACAGCTAGCAGAAGCTTGCAGATGATATCAGTAATGCCAACATTGTCTGAAAGTCACTGTTGTCAACATTTTTGTAAATAATTATTATTTGCTAAGTATTACTATTATTATCACTAAAAATATTATCAATCACTTTTAACAATACTTCGCTAATGGTTACAGTAGAATTGTATTTTCCATAATCAAATTAAAGAAAAAATATCATAATAAATCCATTCTAGTTTTTCTTTTAACTGTAAGGGAACTACAGTTTAAATAGGGTATGAAATTATATATTTAATGGTATTATATTCAGTTGTTTATATGTTTATAACTGGCCTCTCATATATTTAACATAAATAAATTGTTTGTGATAGTAAAGAGAAAAATACATACTAAATGTTTGTGAAATAGTATTAAGTTGAAATGTTTTAAACAGGAGTATTAACACCAGTTGCCATTCCTCTCCAACAAGGTCGCCTACGTCATAAACCAGCAGTATCATTTCATTTCATGAGTATTCATTTCACAAGTAGGCCTATGTAGAATAACAACGATATTGGTAAGATATTATAACTGGTAAATAATTTGTATTAATTTTCTATGTGCATTGCTATAGAAAACAACATATATTTTAATAGGCCTAACTGCTTTTATTTCTAAATATGTTATGAGTGTGTGTTAACATTTTATCATTCCTTTTAGTTAGTAGAAGATATTTGACTTAAATTAGAAAACTTAACTTTTTAATAATTATTGTACTATAGTTTCAAATTTGTCGTACTTAGTAATAAGGTTATATATCCTATACTTTTTAGTATAAAAACTATTTTTATAGTATTTCCGGAACACTAGGATAAACCATCTGGGGTTTACACGTATGAAAAAACACCCCATGTTAATACCACCTCGAGTGAAATATTTTTATTGTTTATAATGGAAAGTCACAAAGAAACATGTATTTAGATATTTTTGTTGGTAAGAGAAACCGAAATTAAAAAATTAGGAGGTGGAAAAAACTTTATTAAAACGACATAAAAAGCTTTCTTTAATCCTCTAACTTTAAGAGAAAAAAGTTTTAACACCTCAGGAATGCTAAAGTGAAAATATATTATCTAAGGGAAGAGGGGTATGCCCTCTGAAAGTTGGGGTTAGCTTCAAACGCTACCGTTCAGATTAAGTTTAAGGCACAAGTTATGCTAGCTAAAATAAAGGGTGCTAAATACAAAGTTCCTGTGTGTGCCGATTAAAATTGGTAACCTTTTAAAAAAAAAATTTTTATCGATCATATGGGTTGTCCAAATATTTCCACTGTTATTAAATTTTTAAAAACCTAATACAGTGATGTTTGGGTAGTAAGGGATGAGCACAAAGTAAAACCAATAAATCATAATATTCTCCTTAAATATATTCTTAGGAATAAATGATGTGATAAAATGAAAAAATTGGTCAGATAAACCAAAAAGAAATAAAATCTATCTTATTATTTATAATATAGTGTACATATATTTTTAATGCTCTTTTAGTGTTTAAAAATATTTAATTCTTGTACCCTTCACTTAAACTAATCGGTAGTGAATGAGCTTACCTTGCAAGTTTCCACTGTGGTGTGTGGATTGTAATATAGAGCCATAGTATAATACATCATGGTAAGACTGCTATCTTTTAGGGTAAATGGAGTGTAGAGTACATAGTTTCTTCTAAGCTGTCTCTTTTGTATTACCATCACACTGGGTGTAAAGTATGAACACAAAAGAACCCAGAGATATTTGACATAGATCATATTCACTCGTTGTCTGCTTCTTATAAATTACAAGCATGATTTAAACATTGTAATAACTTCCTATTAAACAAGTGAACCAGCATAAACCAGCATGAACCAACTCACAACACACTGACACAATTGATTATATTTTGTTTATCTATTAAATGTTGAAATATTAATAAAGCTGTATAAACATTTTGATAGATTACTTATTGGACTAGTCTTTACAAATAGGTGATAAACTTGGCATCTTGTTATCAATAATCGGCTCCAGTCAAGACACGGGTATTTCCTCTTGAAAATAATGATTGAACCAGTAACTAATCTGTGTCCTTAACCTCGGTCTAACACTGTCCACAAGCGAAATGACCCCGGTGACTCGTGAGTCACCATCCATCTCCCGCCGGTCACGGCCAGTCCACGAACTATGGAGCTGCGTCCGACAACCGCGCCGCGACGCTCTAAACCAAAAGGGGTTGCATAGGGCTCGCGATGGCACCATTACACATTAATCTCTATTTCCGCTAAAAGAGGTAAGTAAATCAAACAGAGAAGTTACAGTGAAAAAATACAAATGTACACACGAGACAAAAAAAATAACAGCCAAACACTACAAACCTGTTTAAAATGCGTTCCATCTGGATGCGGTTACTTTACATAATGCACATTACATTAAATAGGTCAACAGTTATTACGGTTTGATAATATTGGGGGCACCTTGTCCCAGCCAAAACTAGGCCACACGTAGTATTAAATATGGAAGGGTAAAAAGTCTCAATCTTTGAATATGTATATGTTTTATTAAGCCAGAGGTCCTCAACCTTTTTGTACCTTAGAGCACATTCAAAACTAACGGTAGTGCGGTGGGAACCAATCACTTTTTTAACTAAATTTATAGCCAAACATAATTCTTAATGCAAATAACACACGCACAAAAAATACCTATTATTAAAAAAATAATTGTGAGTTTAAAATTTTAAAAAAAATTCTTTAAAATTCACATATAAAATAACGCAAATAGTACAAACGCAAAGTTAGTCCAAAACCAGGTTAAACAATTGAAACAATGTTCATCAAACCAAAAGTCAATGTCAATAAATAAATAAAATACTGGTTTGTTTACGTTTCTAACAAGACCAAAATAAATACACAAGGAAATAGAGTCAAGAACTTTTCAGCTGTGGTCAAAAAGTGGCGGGTAGACGCAAGAGGCTCGGCGGGAGCCATGGCGCCCGCGGGCATAGGGTTGAGAAACCCGGTATTAAGCGTTTACTATAAACAAGACGCCACTTCCTGGATACCATCATCACGCAGTTAAAAAAACACCTGTCACTTCCGTGAGCAGTGAGCGCCTTATCTGCCTTACACACTTGGCACGTGACCAGATCACAGGCTTCACCTTGTCTTTGGGATTCACTAGAAACACAATGACAATTTGCTCAATTCAAGAGCCCTATGAACGATTTAATAAAAAGAATCCCAAAATACATAAGATCATAACAGATAATGGAACAACCTAGCAGCTTAATAAATACAACACTCAGTAGATCACAAGCGACACAAAAAAAATAGAGTACACATTACCAAATAAACACCGGGTGGAACCAAAGATACTGGTTTAATTCTTGCCTATCCTAAACAATAAAAATTAATTTTACAAATCAGCAAGAGTTACAGCATAACAAATCAAAAGGCAGAAAAAAAACTTTACACTTATAAGACGCATAATACAACTATATGAGCTTGCTTGGATGTCCCTGGTTTGATTCTTACACATTCATACAATTTTTCTATATCTATAATCGGTGATCTGGTGATCTTGGGGTAAGGTGTCAGACTTCTGTGCTGAGGGTCCGGGGTTCAATCCTCGGTCCCAGCACAGATTTATCTGGTTTCCAAACCCTTCCTTCACAACTTGTGAATGTGAGGAATGCCAGGCCTCCACCGTGGTTCGGATTCCACGTTAAACTGTAGGATCCTTCATTTCATCTCACAGTCACCCTACAATTACACATTAGCGTAAGTGCGTATAACCCGAACGGTTAGTAAGACGCGGTGTTAATAGTAATAATAGTTATATATCTATAGCAATTTTTTTTTAATTTCACAGAAAGTTATATCCCATTCTGATAGTATATTTACCATCTAATTTACAGCAAAATAAACAAACTACGAAGGTTATAACTAAACGGGGTAAGGTTCGCGAATGTTTACAAATCTACTGAAGGACCAGACATGCTCCATATATCTACCTTGAATAAAGATCACCCAACACGGAAATGTTTGACACATTGAAATCATATTACTTACCAAATAAACCATCATATCAGGTGCTAGCAAGAGAAAATAAAGAGAAGCGCCGAATACCAAACTTCCCGGGCGGCCAAACCAGCTCAATGCAGAGCAACTAAGGAGTACAGCTACCTCGAGAGCTCCTCAGCAGAGACCAAAAGAGAGAAGCCAAAAAAATAAAAATGAAAAATAATAAACCCATCCCAGTTAAACCACGAACAAACATTGCCAGTGTGGTGCAGCTAAGACATGCTTGGGGTATGTTTTAAGCTGCGTAACGTGAGCCCTACGCATTGAGAATCCACTCACAGGATCCACTAACTGGAGTGTGACGTCACTCAGGAATCTGTGTATAGTAACAGGGGTGGACCACCTATGACACAATCTACCCGCAATTCCACAGAATTTATCGTTAAGCGTGCGTATTTTATATACTACCATGTCACCTTTTTAAATTGCACGCCATGCCTACCCACATTAAACTTTCCAGCTACTTTCTCATGTGATCGCTTTAGCTGTCTGAAAGTGTGACTCCTCTTATACGTAGCACCTGTTTGGTAGTGTGGTTGCCTCTGTTCAAGTAGGAGTTGCCATTTTACATTAATAGGGGACAGTAGTTCGTATCCCATCATCATCTCGGCTGGGGTAGCGTTGTGGCTAGAGTGAGGAGTGTTATTGAAAGCTTCCTGAAGCCAGTACCATTTATTGTTCCGCTGCTGTTGGAGCGTGTGATGGAATGCAATTAAGCTAGATTTAAGATTCCCGTGACTATATTAATGCAAATTTGGTCCTGGATAAAAGTAAATCGTGGTTATGTGCCTTATGCCAGAGTAAAACACATATTTTTGAAATTAATCAAAATAAATTGACTGTTATAGTCTGAGACAATGCTACACGGGATTCCAAAATTTTTTAATACCTCACGCTCCAAATCTTTTATGGCAATTACTGGGGTAGTGTTTCTCAACGGAATAAACCACGTGAAATCTGATAATCCATCTATAGCCGTTAACACATTTAGGTTCCCGTTTACTGATCTGGAAAGAGTTCCGAATAAATATACAAAGGCCCTCTCCATGAGGAATATAGCCACACTGGAGGAAAGCATTTCCTCGATGTGCTTTTGGGTGGGCTTATCCTTTAAGTTATTTTTACTTGCATTTGCATGAAAACCTTTTTCTAACCGAAGCTTTAGTTTTGGAAATGCCAAGATGTGCCCCCACTAGTGACGTGTGATAATATTGAAATATAACTTTATTTATAGAGGTGGGAAAGCAAATTTTCCACCAAGACAAGTGGGAGGACCTCACATACAAAATATAGTATTATAATCAGTCTTATAATCAGTGATTTTATATTTGTATGTTTTTCAAGCCCACACGCGAATTCTCCAACGCTGGTTTTTCATTCAGTGCGTACCTGAGCAAAGTGAATAGTTCAGGTAATTGAGTCGAGAATATAACCTAGGAGTGTGGTGGTTCATTAACCAACCCATGGTTAATTTTAAGAAAGTTGTTTTCCATCTTATAAGCTTGTACAAGGGCGCCGTTAAAGCCGCCAAGTTTTGTATGAATGGGCCAAAAAGAAGCTATCATACCCAAAAACCTAGACAGTTTCTTTTGAGTGTTGAGTACCGGGAATTATCTAATCATCCAAGCTTTCTCCGGCTTTATTTATATTTCCCTATGTAAAATAATATGACCCAAATAATCCATCTTAAAGACTTATATTTGCATTTTATGAGGATTTATAGTGAGATTAGCCTTCCTCAACCTGGTAGGCAAGTGCTCTGCATATTACGTATTGCCCAGATAGTTATAGACATATTAAAACTGCGCGTCCACTAAAATGTGTTTCAATAGCCTCTTTAACGTCCAAGAATCAACTGGGATGCCAAAAGGCAAGTAATTATACTAGTACAACCCAGTTTGAGTGACAAAAGTAATATATTCTTTGGACTCTTTATTAAGCGACACATGATAATAAGCTGAATTTAAGTCTAGTAGGGAAGAGATTCTTGCCTTCCCGAAATACTGGAAAGACATTACGGTTTTTTTGTTCTTTCTTGTCCAATTTTCACTAATCCACTACTAAGCGATTTTATTGTTAGGCTTGGATAGAAAAAATGTTGGAGACGTTTAGGGACTGCATGAAACCCTGATAATCCCTTTCTCTCGTGAGCTCCTCTGCGTGTAGCTTTAAAACCAATAATTTAGGAGGAACAAAGTAATATGACCTAGAACTAACGAGTACTTTTCCAACAACTTTATGTCAAACATAAGTACTTTAGTGCACCCTAGTTCTTCCATTACTACATATTTATAGTCATTGGATATTTGGACCACCGCTTTCTTTTTTCCTCTAAGTGATTAAGGAAAATACGCGAATTTTACTGAGTCAGGTCTTTTAGCTTGTCCTAAGTGCCAAACCTGTCGTACAGAAAGTAAATCTTGTTTTCACATGGAAAAATCCACATTTTAGACGTAATAAATAGCTCTCTCCCCAATATTACCTCCACACTTAAATTGGAAGTGGCCTAAAGCCATGTTATATATATATATATATATGTTAACTGCCAATTTCACCTTGAAATTGATGTACATGTGTTTTCAATCGGCGGCTTCACACATCATTTTACAAGTTTCGCGTTGTTTAATGGATGAGGTTGATTCGAGCCCACTGACAAATTTTTGGGAGACTAAATTATGGACCGAACTAATATCGATTAATGATAGCGTGTTCTACTGCCCCACCTTTGCCCTAGCCCCAGATAAACTTGGGATGTGTTACCGAATTTTGTGTAGTTGTTGAGCTAGCCATCGTGGCAAACACACCAAGGCCAATGCGTGGATTCTCTTGGATTGATTGAGTTTGTTTGTTGCGTGTCTTTCTTTCATCTCCCCCACCCCACTCTCCTACGGTTTGGACAATTATCTGATGAACTACATAGAAGACATTACCTTTGTTTACTAAAACCACTATGTCTATCTATTATTCTATCCACTGGGGACTCCTCCTGTGCATCCACTCTCCGTGTTCACTGGTTTGACCGGACCTTGGTTTGTTTGTGGTTGCATAATATTATTATTATTATTATTATTATTACTAATAACATCATCATCATCGTGTTTGTTTTGTCGATGGTACCACCACATTTCTAAATTTGTTCTTTCATAATGTATGGCCTTTCTAGTAACTCTTCTAACGACTGTAAGCATTCTCGGAGGATCTGTAATTTTATCTCTGTTCTTAGATAGGAAAACATTCTTTTGAGTTTCCCCTCTGGGGAATACTTTCTGTGAAGCCTAATTAAGGTCTGCGTTGTAATGAAAAATAATCAGTTACTATTTCTCATGTTTTTTTGTTTACCGTTCCTGTTATGATATTCTAATCCCTTTAATTAGTCTACTGGGTAAAAGCTAAGCTTGAAACTGTTAAGGAAATCACAACAGTCTGGCCAGACGTTGGATTAGTCTCCTAACCAGTCCCTATGACTCTCCTCAAACAACTTAGGCATCGCAGTCTAAGTTCCCCTGTTGGTTAACGAGTGTCGTTTCTTTTGCCTGCTTTTTCTCTTTGTTAATTGCTCTAAAAGCTATACAGGATCTGACCGTTCTTGAAATTTAAGGTTTCATTTCTTAATGAGATTGAGCGCGGACAGTTCTTTTCTATGGGTGTATTAATCATTTTCTCCCACTGGTTCGACCACCTGAATGCTACGCTATTTTTTTCAGGGACTATCCCCACCCTCAAACCTGATGTAACCTCTTAATTGACCTACTGTGTTGCCAGACCTTTTGCCTTATGATAGCCCACCCCTTTGTCTAAATTTAGAAAGTCGAATATCCTCTTCTTGGAATTCGGAGATCCCGTAACAATTTAGGCGTCGATAAGGTTGCCTGTCATCGATTCATTGATTCCATTTGTGTTAGTAACCACGTTCATTTGAGAACGAATTTATTACTTACCCGGCGTCTGTCCCTATTCGACCTAGCCGTTGTTGGAGGTGTCCGAATTTAGTTTTAAATATCCTCACTTGAGATTAGGAAGGGGATTGGTATTACCATAACTGCTGCAAAAGTAGATTAAGTTTCCTCTCCATCATCGGTATTTCTAACTCTATTGATGAGAATTTGCCTGATTGGCCAATTACATTTTTCTTTCTTTCTCTCTTTTCCACAGTTTTGAAAGTTGTGGTATCATGTCCTCTACTGTCAACTCAGGCAACACCCACCTAATATGGAAATCATAGTCTCATTCTCTACTCAACACAAGCTTTTCTGGTTTCTATCATTAATAAATAAACCAATATGTACTACTGTTTGATGCGACAGGACCCATCCTTCACTTTGCAAAATAATTATACTTCAATAAATGTTTATTAATTATGTTAGTGTAAACGAAAGAATGAACATGAAGCATTTCGAATGATAATGCATTTTTATGGTCCAATTTCAGGTTCTAACTTGAAATAACGTTCCAAAATATAATCCGTATTGAAACGTGCTTAGTTTTTAAATAGTCTTCAACCTTATTCAAGTCTTTCTGGATAGGGTTAAGATTATCTGAATAAGATCGAAAATAAGCTAATTTACTTTCTATTTCTGACTTTATCCAATGCACTTGGATAATGGTGACATCTTCCGGCTTACCTGGATATTATCAAAATCTCGCACACTACCCATAACATTCACACTATAAAGTGTATGAACTTAATGGATGTGTACCCGTATTTGCGAGGAGCAGAGGGAGAGTGTAAATCCATTTATGAAAAATCACCTGGGTCCACTCAATCGAGATTTTAATCCAGACCGCTAGCATTGGTGGTAAACCAGACCAGACAAGACTCATGCCTTTATTTGCACGCCTACCGGAGCGGTTGATGAATTTGCTATGGTGGGGAAAACTTTAATGGTATTCATACTGTTCCACCCTTCTTCTATCTCTGTAGCACAATATTATATATTCGTAAAATTGAAAAATGACACCTAGACACGGGGATCGAACCCGGGACCTTCGACTCAGTACGCCAATGCTTTAGTCACTGAGCTATCCAGGATTCGTCCCGTGTCCAGGGTCATTCTTCACTCATATTTTAAGGCATAGTCTATGATGGACGTGCGGAAATCTTCGATTCCCGTGTTCAGGTGTCATTTTTCAATTTTCAGAATATAATATCTAGATGGAGTAATCCTCACTAAAAGCATAAATAATAGCTTTGGCTATTTGATTCTACAATATTATATGTTTTCATCCGTATCGGTGAGTACGAGGACTATTTCTGGCTTATCTAGTTTGCCGTTACTAGGGAGGTTAGGGTTCAAATTCCAGTCAGGTTTACTGAGATTTTATTTCATGAATGGTTTTTAACACCCTCACTCCCCACATATTTGAGTGCATTTCCTCTCAATTCTACTCTACTCATCATTATTCCATTATCTCGATTACAATTATCTCAGCTTAGTTCTTAAAGAAACATTAATTTGGAGCTTCGTGTGATGATTGAATATTTTAATGAAATTAACATTTCAAATAACACTCACTTTTTAAAGTTATATGTATAATCAGCCCCCTCATTACTCATATCACCCAGAAGAGTTAAATTACACGCTTTTTTAATCTATTACTACTTTATGTTACATTATTCTACCAGTTTTCCGCTTTTTACTTTATTTTGAAAAACAAATTATCTGAATACTTATATATATATATATGTGTGTGTATATATATGTGTATATATATATATATGTATATATATTTGTAAAATGTTCCGCTCATGCACGGATGTCAAAGAACTCCCCCACCCCCTGCTCCTTTGTGCAGAACATGGTAGTGGTGTCAATCTCTACGGTTGAATGATCGTGCACTTTCCAGCTCTCACAGCAGGACCTATCATGGCACGTGAATAATGCATGGACCTCATCACGCTATATACGGTCATTCCTCTTCTACGCACAACGAACCTACTATCTCTTTCTCTCTCTCTCGCTCCTTCTATTCGGCCGGGTTTAAATCTAGCGGTTCAAACAGGACAACCACCATCAAGTGGATGAAATACTTCAACAACTTTTTTTTTTCATTCATTACACGTATGTAGGTAAATTGACCTTAACTCTCATCTTTAGATATTTTATTTGGTCGTTTACCGCCCTACGACCGTAAATCAAACG
>CABFWB010001268.1:52455-65292 GCA_902151455.1 Timema bartmani
GGGGGGGAATATTACAATTTGTAAACCCTGATTTTTATAAAATAAAAAGCCCACTTTCGACCACCAACAGTGATTTAAAGTAATTAAGATTTTGTATTATAGAAATATGCATCTTCTAGTTTGTTAGGTATAGAGTTCATTTTATAATCTATCAATAATTCTTCCTTATGAATTACTATATACATTTCTATCTACATTATTAATTATATTAAATTCGAATGTAAATATAATTGTAAAATTTTTTAACCACCACAGTGAAAATATGAGTTTACAGTTTACATATAATGGGGTCCCTATGAAATTCAGGCGATACAGAGTGATTCGTAGTTGTATACAATAAAGTGATACAGTGAATTCTACACTGAAAAATAAACTAAAAGTTTCATGACAAAATAGTGGCTGGACCGCTTCGTTATCGAGATATGACAATATTGCGGGGTAGCACTACACATGCTTCATTCGACGTGCCTGAGACATGGAACGTCACACACAACCACTTGCTGTGATGGACAGTGGCCACTAAAATGGAATACAAATATACAAACGAGAAACTGACCGATATAATTCTGATTTACAGCGAGGAACGACAGAATTCCCTGCTCGTAGGTATGCTTCACGGAGTGGAGGCTGCACCAACATGACAAAGATCAACAGTTCCTCAGCAGAATACTGCCAATAGAAAAAGCAACATTTACCAGAAATGGCAATGTCCTCAACCAGCAAATTTGGGCGGACACAAATCAAAATGCCGTCCTGAAGGTCCATTCGTAATAGTGATTCTCCTTAAACGTTTGAGCAGGAGTCGTGGGTAATAGTCTACTTGGACCGTATGAAATGCCTGCACGAACTACGTGGTGAAAACTACTTGCACTTTCTGCAGATCGTTCTCTCCCAACTACTGGAGGGCGTTCCGCTGGCAAGGGGGCTGAACATTTGGCTTCTTCGGGATGGAGCCTCCGCACATTACGACCGTGCAGTGAGACACCATTTGGACTAATACTATCTCAGGTGATTAATTGGACGCAATGGCCCTATTGAATGCCCGGAGTGATCTCTCTATCTCACACTTTGTGACTGGTTGTGGGCCCACAAGAAGGGAATTGTGTACTCTCAATGGCACAACATGAGAGAACATCTGTGGAATGCATTTGTGGCTGCTGTAATTATGATCCGGAATATGCCGCACATCTTTTAATTAAAACTACAGTCGTGGTGCAGGAGGGCTGAATTGTGTTTTGAATGCAGTGGTGAACAATTTGAACATCTTCTATGAAAGTGCAATTTTCCACTATTCATGTCGATAAAAAAAACACTACAACTAAATGGTAGTTTCTGTCTCTCTCTCTCCCTGTCGGTGTCTCATTAAAGAAGCGATCCCAGCAATATGTTGTTATGATACGTTTAGTTTATTTTTTAGTGTATATTCTACTGTACCACTTTATTGCATACAATTACAAATCAACCTGGATGTCATTTAACTAATATTTTCCTCGTGTTTCGCAGGATAATAATTTTAACTACTGACGCCGTGAGATAGGTGCAATACTTTCATTCATACAGGTGTGTGATTCAGGTTGTATTCTAAGAAAATAGAGGTGTTTACTCAGAATGAACTTTTTAGATTATTTTTATTTATTTTTAGTATAAATGAAGTATACATCTTTAGATTAACTTCCATTGCCAGCTATTACCAGCAAAGAGGTTGTACAAAATTTCTCGCAATTCCTTATAGCAAAGCAAACTGAAAATGTAAAGCAATAGACGTCGTATGAGTTTAGTTAGGTATGCAACACCGTCGAATGAGACAAGTCCTAAGCACTCTCTCTTTTCTGTTTGAGGACACTTGAAATAATATCTTTACGTAAATCCTCCCATGGATATTGATGATCTACTAGTGAAATTGCACACTTCTTGTACAACTGTTGATGCTGACATGTTGTTACGTTTACAGAATAGAATAGAGCCACGCACTCTCGCTTCTACCAAAGCACGGTGGCTGTTTTTAAAAGATACTATAAATATGGATTGTACTCAGCTGTAAACAGAAAATGAATACATGTTTTATGTGTATGTTACGGTACACCTTTTCAACATGTTGCCTGTAAGCATGTTGTGTATCATTACTCCAGTTGACGGTGTCAGATGTTTCCAATACTAAGCTTCAGACGACGTCTGTTGTTTTACATTTTCAGCTTATTTAATTTATGATCCATCTGGCTTTGGGGAGGATTCACAAGAACTTTTATACATCCTGCATGACATAAAGTAACAGGTAGGGAAAAATTAATAGTGCATGTATTGGATATAAATTGCTACAATACCTCCTCAAAAACTTGTATTGGTGGGTATGGAGTCTACAAGTCAGGCTCATTTAATATGTATTGCCTGTGACAGTTTGATCAGGGTTCGAATAATATATGGGTGTACAGAAAGAAGATATTTCTATAATATGGTTTCCTCTAAGTTACATCTTTATATCCTCACCATATTGGCGTAGTAATATATAAACATATAGCTTGAATGGTCAATGAGACGCGGGGGGGAAATAGATCCAACGGAATAGTGTGTGGAAGGTGGATTTTAAGCGTGACTACCTGGTCAGAAATTAAACAATATGACAAAACACCCTTAGTGATTACTGTAAGGCCAACGTTTCCTACAGTGTCTGCATGCTACTGATCAACCGCCTTAAAACTTAATATTAGTTCAAAACCACTTTTTTTATGTATTTCAAATACTTTACTTGGTGGTTAGTTTGAATTATTTGTATTCACACATCGAGTTTTATATTATTAACTACACAAATCTTCGACTGAAATTAAGATACCAAATACCCGGTTAACAAATTTAAAAAGGCTTTTATTTTTAAAATAATATAAAATATGCCAACACAGAATCTTGCAGGGTTATCTGAGTTAGTTATTCTTACATCTAAAATTCATCTATTTCGCAAATACTCTGTCATTTTGACAAGTGTTGTAAATCGACTTCCGTTGTCTATGTGACAAAACGTTTTTGTGAGATGAATTTCAAAATAGTTTCTAGCAACATTTTAACTGTCATAAGTATTCCAAGATATCGTGAGACCAACCATTAACTTGTCACATAGCTCTTACAGAATTGGTATAAGAATGAGCCTCACAGATCTTTGGGTGAAGATAGAGTGTGTAACTACCAGAGCACAGATTTGGATCACACGTCATCTTATATTTCTTATATTATAGACAATGCTCATGAATACATATATTATATTCATGATTCCCTAGTTGGATAAATTCTTTTTTTATGTAATTTTATGTCATATTTGGTCATTTTGTATTTGTTGGTCATGTTTAGGTAATTTTTAGTAATTTTAGACATTTTTAAGTCTTTTATTTTTTGCATTTATATAAAATAAGTATATTTTAAATACTACTTATATTTTACAACACAATAAATAATTAAACATTAATTTTTCTACTATACATTTGTCAGAATGAGAAAGTAATGTAGACAACGTACTTTGTAACCTCTCTGCTTGTTACGGTTGTAAAATAAACATTCCTGGTGAGAATGCAACTAGGTGGGATAGGGTTGATTTATATATATATATATATATATATGTGTATATACATATATATATTGTTGATGTTTAAAATTACATTTTTACTTTAAAATTGACTCAGGAAACACCTTGTCAATATATGTATATATATATGTGTATATATACATATATATATTGTTGATGTTTAAAATTACATTTTTACTTTAAAATTGGCTCAGGAAACACCTTGTCACAATAAATTATAAATGAGATTTAAAATATATACATAGCACGTAGCGGTATTCTGCCAGTGTTTCATATTAATAATTAATTTAAGAAGTAGAGATTTAACACTTCTTTTTGTGATATATTTTTAGAAAATTGTGGATTTATATGAAAATGTGAAGTCGTTAGTCACTAATCTAACATAAATTGATTATATATTAATAAATCTAATTATAACGGTTTGTTGAACAAACCTTTTGTTAAATTACATAGAGCTAAACCAGTAATATTCAATGAGTATATTATGTTTTGATTACCGATAAAACAAATTCAAATTTTATTTAAAAGTCCTGCTGAAATGTTAAATGAAATGAAATAATCAAGACAGTTTCTGCCTGAAAAGAAATTTTCGATGAAAGATACTACCATTTTCTGTAGAGCATTGGTCAAATTAATATATGTATGTAACTGTTTGGTCGTTTTTATTATTTGGGCTTTCGGCGAGTGAGTGATCGAGCAATACATTTATAAATAAAGTATTATTTATTGGGGTTGACGTTTATTTAACAGCGCTCCCAGTTATGGTAAAGAAGGAAAGTATGCTATTCCAGTTTAAATATTTTAATGGCTAATGGAAAAGATATTTTGTGTTTTAGACTAAAATTATTAGCTCCATGAAAAGTAGACCTCATTCCCTATATTAAGGATTTACTGGGTCACCGGGACACCAGGAGATATAAATTGAAAATAAAGTGTTATTGCTTTTTGATGTTGTTTATAAAAAAAACGTAAAAACATATGTTTATTGGTCTACACAAGTAACGACTTGAGGGTCATTTTACAAATTTAAATATATCGATAAATACACACAGCTAAGCATTTAGAAGCATTTTTGTCGTGTCAGTATAAAATAGAAACTGATCATCGATAATTTATTTATAATGGCCTCGGGATTAAATTAACTAATAACAAAAATTAAATTCTTCACCACTCTCCTTTAGCTTATACTAAAACATAGCTTCAGTGGCAGATATTAATATATGCAAAGGACCGTATTATTTGCAGCCCGGGCCGATTGGAATATTTTAGTCCACCCCTGCCCTCCATCCAAAAAACGCTAAGTACTGTACACCATGCTAAGAATTATGTCGTGTTCTTATTGCTATTACAGCTTTAAGATTTCTATTTGGATTTCAAGTTGAAATATCTCCCATTATTTCCCTTGATGATCAAGTTAGACTTAAAACAAATTAATACTATATTCAATGATACATTATAGTTACTAATAGAGAACACCCGCTGCTACCTTGGTATAAAACGTCACAATTAAAAAATTATAAGCTCTAGGCAGGGTTTACTCAATCGATTACTTAGAATGTATAACCTCAAATAACTTGAGATAAACTATTAAAAGACTTCAAGTTTCAAGCGTCTGCCACATTAAAAGGAATAACCAGATTGAAAATATATATTGACACATCGTTCTGACTGAGCTAATAGAATGTACCTACCAAATCCCGTAAAATTTACTTAAGAATTGTACGTTTACTGTGTAAAAAAGTTTCAGACAATCAGACAAACAAACTGCCAAGTTATCAGTAAAATAAATATATTAATAAAAGTAATTAAGATATAAAAAATGTCATCAATACTAGACTATAAAGTAAATTAATGGATGATCTCGTTAAATTGCATAGAGGATTTGGCCCTAAATAGATCTATCAATGAATCCGCTGACGGTGTTTAGTGGCGAGTGAGCTCCATCCAAGATTGAGAAAAATACAGATGGGTTGATTGATGTTGGTTAAGATTGAAAGAGAAATCAATATCAAGTATAAAAATACTGATTAATGAAGGGTTACCAGTGCCAATAAATCAACATACACACCATTGGCCATTCTGGTGTGACATAACTGTCTGATAGATGATTAAATCCTTATAATTATATCATGATGTGTCAACGAAGGGCTAGTAAAACATACCCTCGCTAAGGGAGGTTTCTTATCTTTAGTCTCGGGGGTTGAAGTTGGTGTTGAAGGACGTGATGAGGTTAAGTGAGGTGGGTGCAGTGACTTATTGGGTGAGAATATTGGGCTCAAGGTCTCTGGTGATCTTCTCAAGAAGGTTATTTGGGTGGGGGAGCTGGGATTGGGAGTGTTGTCAAGTTGGAGAGTGGGAGGTTGGTTTGAAAGTGCTGTTAGGTTGGGGGTTGGTTTGATAGTGCTGTCAAATTGTAGAGTGGTAGGTTGGTTTGAAAATGCTGTCAAGTTGAAGAGTGGTAGGTTGGTTTGAAAGTGCTGTTGAGTTGGGGGTTGGTTTGAGAGTGTTGTCAAGTTGGAAAGTGGTAGGTTGGTTTGAAAGTGCTGTTAAGTTGGGGGTTGATTTGAGAGTGTTGTCAAGTTGGGGGGGTGTTTGGTTTGAGAATGCTTTGATTGTGGTTTGAGAGATCAAACTTTGATTCCGATGATGAACCCGCTCATTTCATGATTGATCACTAATTTCCTCAACTTCTTTATTATCTTCTAGCTCGAGCTTATGGGTATGAAGTTCAATAAAGTTTGAGATTAGAAAAAGGCCAGTTCTTTATTTGTTTTGTGTTTTCTTAGATATTGGAATCGAGAATTATGGTCTGACCTATTTCTAGACCCATATGCAAGAACGAGGCTGAGCGAAACTTAAGATGGAGCGTGGTAGAAGTTGAGTTGATTTGCTCTCCATTTTGTTTATATGTGCATCTTGACTGGTACACAGTTTTGTTAGTTTTCATTGTGTTAGTCGATCTTCTTAGGCTCTTCCATACTTGCTGGTACTCATAGCACACCCCTAGGCTGGCCCTGGAGTAGGTAGGTGGGTATCAGTACACACTAGCAGAGGGGGCCAACCCACAGCACTTTGAGGCATTTTAAGTGGCACGCTTAAGATCACCATAGAGTAAATAAAATAAGCTAGAAGACATGGCCTTGAAATATTGTACGTTTGGTTCTATCTATATATGTAGGCAATCATTTTCAATTATGAATCTAGTACGAAGTAAGTACAATTCTGTTCTCACTGATAAGTATCTCAGAAATATGATCCTTTTTAATTATTACAAAAAAATATATCCAAACATTGATAAACTAGTGAGCAAGCTATCCAAAAACATCACTAAGAAATAAAAAGAGTTTGTTTTTTTTCGATCGTGTATGTTTTCTTATTAGAGACCGTTGTTTTTTTCTCCTGGTATTTTATTGTTTTATAAATATTGTTATTATTATTAAAACATAAGAAGACAATTACGGGACATATTACTTTTTTCCAATTTGATATTCAAGTTGTTTTAAAGACAATTTGAGATATTTTCTGGAATGTTTGTTCTTGAAACATACAAATGTTTCTTCTCAAAACATGTCTTCTTTATTAGAGGTTTGGTTTTGTTTTGATTACTTACATTATTTTTTCTCGTTTCTAGCATTTATCTCAAGTAAATAGGAATGGCCCGGAAGATAAAGTGAAATTAAGCCAGCCCCAATGCATACATATCACTTGTGAACTTATTAAAACGGACCAAAGGAATCATTTTAATGGACCAACAAGGAAAACATGATTGAAATAATAAAAATGTCAGTTTACGAAATAGGTGGGTTACTGTACAGCCGACAGACAGACGAGAAAAATCAAAAAATAAGTAAATACAAACACTATAGATTATCTTACAGTGGGTCTATTAGCATTTCTATAGCAAAGCTAGAAATAAAAGGATACATTAGCGCCTAGCTAGAGCGACGTAACAATTAAAATATACCAATTCTGGTGATGTGGCAAGATGAACCGTGATTCTCTTTGGAAAACCATTATGTTTTTATTAAATAAATTATTTCTTATGTAACAGATTATATTATGAATTTATGCTCTTTGGTAAAATGTGATGTTTGTTTATCCAAAATATTTCTGTAACAATGAATCATAGATTGTTTATCTTATTTTATGACCGTACTAAATTAAATATTACTTTGTTAATGGGAGACTTTTAATTGTGCATCCATTTTTTGAACAATATAATATTTTGTCTCAAATACTTAATTTATTTCAATTTATCAACTATCATGTTTGGTTTGTAATTGTCATAGTTATCTCAGGATTGTACAATGATGAACTATCCAAAAAAATGTGCAGCCAGATGTTGAACGTTCTAACTTCATACAGTTTTAATGCTGCTTAACAGTGCGAAGAACGGCTCAAATTGCTAGTATAAGTTAGCTTGTAGGGCTTAACCCTCTGCCACATGTGTTGGGAAATCATGCAAATGCCCCGTGAGGCTCTATAGACTTCTTTCCATTGCGCGTGTACACACACACACACACACACACAGACAGATTTACTGAGTAATTGCTACACAGAAAATTATAAAAAAAATAAAGTATGTTTCTAAGAGGTTCCGCATCGCACGTTAATCCAGGCATAGAGGTTGAGGAATCTATTAAAAACAAAACAAACAGTTTTTTTATAAAAAAAATTTATTTGTACTATATTTACATTCACTTAAGAAAATCCCATTTTGAACCCAATTTCAATTTGATTCTAAAATAAATATATTATTCTCATGAAACACCTCAGAATGTATCCTATCTACGCCAGTGATAAAAGTATTTCCATCCTATTACCCTTCAGCTCAGTAGAGCCATAACTGGAAACCTAGAAAATGTTCCATCCTTTTGTGAACTGCTTTATTTTATTTCGAGAGGTCATAGAAAATTATTGCTACCATAAGAACTGTTTTTGTTCTCAGACTTATTGCCCTTATCTCAAGGGTGGATTGGTGTTTTAAGGGGTTGTACACGTGATAAAATATGGCTGTGGGGTCTCCAACTAATGTCTGTCTTTTGTCTTCGCTCTCTTATAGCTTTGGAGGTGGAGATGTTGCACGAAGCGTCTTGCTCCTGAGATATCACGGAGTTTTGTTGAGTGTTTTGTTCTGTTAGATAGAAACGCAGATTAAAATTTATTGCAATAAGGTCTAACACTATTCCAAACTATCAAGATGCTTACGCCAAAATTGTTAATAAAAAACTACGCTAAAAATAAATGTGACACTGCAATTACTAGAACCTGTAAGAAAGAGATATTTATTTTATTTTGTTTCCATCCCGGACTAATTACGATGTTGGCTACCTACTTGGTGAACTCCAATATATTTTACAAAACGGGTTGCACATTAACTTGACGCACCTATCCACTCTAAACACAGACACACTTGCAAAGTGGGTGAGAGTTTTTGGTGGTAAATAAAATAGGATATAGTTTCGCTCTTAGAAAGTTATTTTACATTCATCTTGAAAAAATGTAATCCTAATACGGTATTTTAGCAATTATTTCATAAACCGTTCAGTNAAAAATGGAATCCTAATACGGTATTTTAGCAATTATTTCATAAACCGTTCAGTATATCAAAGTGTTTGTAACAAAACATCAGGAGGAGAATATTATTGTCTACAAAACATATTCTTATATTTTTCTTTGTAATCCTAACCGTTCTCGTACAATCTCGTACAACATTTGGAGTATGATTACCATTTGTGGAGTTAACCCTCAGATTATTCTTTTATCAAGCCCAGGTTACGTTAGGTTTAGAGTTGTTACGTTTGGGGGTTATTTTCCTACCACGCCCAGGTTACGTTATGCTTGTAGGGTTTGGATTATTTTCATACTAGCTCCGGTTATATAAGGAAGGGAGAAGGTGGTCTGCCAAAAAACAATCCTACTCCTGCGAAAATTCTACCTTGGGCCACCCCTGACGATTATATTCCTAGACTTGAACCAATAACTCAAGTATTGTGCACATGCACATTTTAAATGGGGATGAACGTCCAGTTCATAGCACGTAGTTCATTCTGGGACTAACTGAATAGCAGTTCACTTGTGTCCAGTTCATAGCCCGTAATTCATCCTGGGACAAACTGAATAGCAGTTCACTTGTGTCCAGTTCATAGCCCAGTAGTTCATCCTGGGACAAACTGAATAGCAGTTCACTTGTGTCCAGTACTTCCTGAGTGGTTTTTAAATATTGTAGATATGAAGTATTTTACCCATTGACAGTTAGCATGTTCAAACTATTAGTATTTTGTAAATAATTGAATATTACATATTATTCTATTATATTTAGCTATCTATACCTATCCCACGTGTTTATTAAATTTATTTTCACTCCAATCCCCTATTATTATACAGCCTACCATAGCTTAGTAAGTATTATTCATAAAAGCTATTCATTTGAAAAATGACTGCTCATTGAATGCACTTGTGATATTTGCCCTTTCTCCACCACTGGTGTCTGTCTGTTGCAGAGCCTTCGTACGTATCCTGTGCGTGTGCTGTCCAAGGAGAATGCGCAGACGCTACCAGCCGGCCCTCAGATCGAAACCCAGTCAGGTGAGTGTTTGATTTGTGAGTCCTTTGTCTCAGACATGGCAACTTCCACAGCCGGACTTGTTTGTGATTCACTGACTCTAATCCTCTCTGACATAACATAACTTGTATGGGAATGTAAAAATAAACTTTCTATAAGTAGTTTTGCTTTTGCTCACAAGAGTTCAGCAGCTCTCGGTGAAAAACTGAAATTAAGGCCAGATAGTTTGTTTTTTTTATCTTCTTGTACAGAGTTGTTGACGGTGGCTTCTGACTAAGACGTGTGAAGAAACGCGTGTGCCTTCATGGCAATTTCTTCATTATATTAATATGTGAATACCTATTCGAACTGAAGTGAAAACAATGTTCAAACAAAGAATTTTATCGATGATTAAAAAATAAAAAAGTGTTGTGATAATTTCTAAATAAAATACTATGAAAATAACATGTATAAAATGTGCTTAAAATACAAAATGTTTAGATACCAATATCAGTCTACTGTTTAAAGGATCGTAGCACGACACATATTTCATATAAAGGTTTTTTTAATATTTAATTGTACTACAACTTTGCAGTGATAAGTTATTTAATATGTCAAATAGTTGCTGAGATACGGAAACTTCCGCTTCTGTAAATTACCCTAAATTCACTTTCATGGGAAAATAAAACTAGCCACTTCATTTATAATCTTAGTCAACGCCAAGATACGAATTTTAATCAAAATTGTTAGAGCCAATTTTGAGAAAATCGATTTTTTCGCTTTTTATAAAACTACTCTTAATTTTGGGGTTAAACAGACACACAGATAGATGGCATTGCATAAACCACTTTTTAGGGTTCGGGGGGTCATGAGAGTTCGACATCCATCAACATTTCGGGCTAGATTTTTTTACAGTCGATATACTTTACCTATAGTGTTTGAAAAGTATATATATAGGTGTATAGCTTGAAAGCTATTGGTTTTATAAAAATATATTTTAAATATAGGATCTGTCTAGTAAATAGATCTACACATTTGCAATGATAAGTAATTTCATATCTAAAATACTTTCGCAGGTATGATTTAAAAAAATAATAATCTACGCATCAGACCGGAACCCTTAAAGTCATTTTGCCGAAATATTGAGAGTATCCATTTTTTTTATTTTTTTTTACTTCAGTAAACTACCCTTAATTTTAGGGTTAGATATCCAATTCCAAAAATCCCTCGGGGAAACCCTATGAAAACCCTAGACATCAAGTTTTATCTGATTGGTTAAATATTTTAGGCTCTAGTTCGAGGTACAGATGGTCAGACAAATATAAGGAAATTCAAAAACAACTTTTTTGGATTGGGAGGGGGGTCACGAGTTCTATTTTTTTGACGACCACAAAACTTTCACTACCTGTAAGATAGCGATAAAATAAACATTAATCAAAACTGTTCCTAAAGTATTGCATGTAAATTTAATAAACCGGCAATTAAAGGTGAATATAATTTGTTTATTATTGTTTGCGATATAGCTGTCTATACGCATAATATTATGAGTAATAGGCCTACAATTTTATTTTAATATTTTATCCCAGCATCTAAATAACAAATAATTTTACAACACTGTCGAGACTAGCTTCTTCTCGAGATTAATAGTGGTATCCCTGGAGTAGGGATAGAGGGAAGGGAATCTGAAAGAATGATGATAACTAGAAAAATATGTAAGTGCGGCAAAGTGAGGCGAGGCTAAATAGAGAAAGGGAAATAAAGAAATAATATTTTCTCCGTGCAAGAAGCATTCATGTGAGTTTTATCACTTCGGGTGTTATTTTTAAACATACCATATTAATGTATATAAACTTTTAGCATTTGTTTTTCTTAGCTGTCCAAGAGAAGGTTTGGGGAGACTTAGTCTCATAGTCCACCATGACGTTACGCCCCTGATTATATCTTGCAGTCGAGTCACTGTGCCGGTATCCAAACTACTCGTTAAATGTATGAATAAGAGAGAAAAAATAACTTGTTTGTAATAGAGTTTTGTATCGACCCATTAGCCCAGCAGTGTCGCAGTCCCGACGACACAGTTAGAGGCTCTATGCTCACCACAGAGACCGAACCGGGATGCGTCGTTTTGGAGAGGGGCAACACATGGATGTCTTAGACAAGATCATAATTTATTATATTATTAAAACAAGTTTATCTATTATATATTTAATAAATGAGAAAAAAGGTGTTAGGTGAAGTCAAATGTCAACTCAATTTAAGTGTTAGCTATTCAACACAGAATGAATTACACTCTTGTAAGTAGACCTTAGTCAACTACTTTTTCGAATCTTTATAAGGTTATTGAGAAAAGTGTTAACCCTATTTGAGCCTAGGATGTAGTAAAATTCTTAAATTTGTATTAATATCCAAATGAAACTGAGTATTTTGAATATGAAGCTAAGTATTTTAGGGACCAGTTTTAGACTAGACTCAATTTATACTATACTTTGTTCAATTTTTACTTTCTCTCTATCTTACAGGTAGAGAAAGTATGGTGATCGTCAAAAAAATCAAACTCGAGATTTTGATGAATTTTGACGTTTCATGACTCCCTGAATCCGAAAAAGTGGTTTTTGAATTTCCGTCTGTCTGTCTGTCTGTCTGTCTGTACCTCCAACTAGAGCCTAAACTATTTTACCGATTGAGCTGAAACTTGATATCTAGGGTTTTCATAGGGTTGCCCCGAGGG
>CABFWB010001268.1:67789-78018 GCA_902151455.1 Timema bartmani
ACATTATTCCGTTCAGAAATCTTACGAGTTTATAGAAAGAGAGAGAAAGTCTGTGCGGTGCGCCGTACCATTTATTTTTATTGGTTTAAATTAAACGTGAAGAATAGGCCGGATGACTAAAATGTTATGTTCGAATAGGGCTGTAATCTAAAATGTAATATCGTTGCCTGGAAACAATTATAAGGGAAGTAAAAAGAAGTAATATAAATTGTTACTAAAACAATGAAAAAAGAGCATCATGGTTTAGTAAATATAATAGATGAAATAATAGACTCTTACAGATGGATACATATTGGTCCCATAAATGACCTGCCATATCAGGTTTTCTACCACAACAAGCAGTTTTTTAAGAGTAGATTGTAAAATTTTGAGCAACTAATATTTTGAAACCAATTTTCAAATTTTCACTATTTTCTAATTACTTGGGGTATATACATATCTTAACTCTCCTACACTCCTCTGGCTGTGTTGGTCATCCACAGGATTCTGGTAAAAAAAATATTTTAGTAATGTCACTTTGTTTAGTAGTGCAGTTCAAGAGGACTTTCACTAATCGACGCAGACGATAATAAAAACATACTTGAATCAAAACTCCTCCTTAGGAGTGTTCTCTCTAAACTTCTTACTTCTGGGTCATCTTATTGGACCTTGCTGGCCTACCGGAGTCTTCCTTACTCCCTTGAAAGTTCTTACTTGACTTCTTGTAATGATACGTGGCAAACAACATTTAGAAAATAAATAATAGTAAAAAATTTACCTTCTAGGGTAATTGATTATGATTATAATATTATTATAGGGGTAACCCCCTTTCAATGTTAATTATTTCACTTGAACAATATTTAGTTGATTAACTCCCGTAAATGGGTAGAAACTCCAATCTAATAGGATCAATTACTACAGAGATTGGCCACTTCCCTCCGTGAAAATGGCGTTTAAATCGATGGTAGTTTTGGAATTATTAAGTAAGTAGCAGTATATATTATTTAATGTAATATATTTGGTGTAGTATTTCTACAACAATGTATAGACCTATTATTTCGTTTCACAAATCTTATAAATGAAATTTATTCAAAATCGTTGAAGCTGATTTTGATAAAAATTGATATTTTCTCTTTCAGCCCTTAAAGAAACTACCCTTAGTTTTAGGGTTGGATATCCAATTCCAAAAATTCCTTGGGGTGAACCTATGAAAACCCTAGATACCAAGTCTTAGCCCAATCGGCAAAATAAGTTTAGGCTCTACTCCAAGGTACAGACTGACAGACAGATAGACAGACAGAGTGACGGCATTTTAAAAACCGCTTTTTAGGGTTCGGTGGGTCATGAGACGTCGACATCCATCAAAATTTCGAGCTCAATTTTTTTGACGATCACAATAGTTTTTCTACCTGTAAGGTAGCGAGAAAGTAAAAATATTGATATTGGGTCCCCAAGGGTCAAAACTTCGTATTAAAATGTGGACTTCCGGTTTAAAATGTTCGATTTTTATCAGAGTTTGTACATCTTATGGTAAATGTATTGCTATTAAATTCCTCACTTATAAATTTTGACCAATAAAATAGGCAAATATTGACTATTGAATCTAAAATGATAGAGATGGATCATTGCTGTACAAACATTTCCCCTGAGAGGTTGAAAGAAAGAGAACATACACTTTTTGAGAGACTTGCTTATTTCTTACTTTATGGCATTAGAAAATTATTGCGTTAAAATTCAAGTAGTATCTCTTTAAAACTGAAGCTCACAAAATTGTATTAATATATTTGCCAATATCTCAGAAACCGTTAGTTTTATAAAAATATATTTCATATAAAAGTTTTTTATTTTTAAATAGTACTACAATTTTGTAATGAATGATATGATATTTAGTGTCTCAAATAGTTGCGGAGATACGGAAATTTCTGCCTCTGTTAACTATCCTAAAAGTCATTTTCATGGGAAAATGAAAACTCCCAGTTTATTTATAATCTTAATCAACGCCTAAATACTATTTTTAATCAAAATCGTAAGAGCCGATTTTAATAAAATCAATTTTTTCTCTCTTCACTTTTTATAAAACTAATCTTAATTTTGGGGTTAAAAATACATACATACAGATGGCATTGCAAAGACCACTTTTTAGGGTTCGGGGGAGAGGGGGGGGTCATGAGACGTCGACATCCATCAACGTTTCAAGTTAAGATTTTTTTTATTTCTTAAATTAGACATTCCTATTAATAAATATATAAACAATTTAATATCTCCCTTCTTAACAGCTGGCAACCAGTTTCAATGTTGGCCTATAAGTGTAAGACACAAGCCACTTTATAAGTTGCTTTTTCAATGGTTCAAATGGGATGGGTGGTGTTTACTTTTGTCACTCTATTGCGTTACTTCTTTATTGAGACTCAAAGTAAGGTTACACCCCTTACTGTTGCCATTAGGTAAAGCTGTCCAGTACACTGGTTCTCAATACAACTTCCTATCCTCAAACATTCATCTTTCATCTTGACTGGTGAATTTTATCATTATGATATTTTAGTTGACGACACAAAGACAAATAATTGTTCTTTCATATCAGACACAAACACAACCAAAAGCTTAAGAATAAAATTGTTCTCGGGTAGACTCACCCCCCTCCCCACCCCCCGCCCCAAGAAGACAACGTGAATAAAAAAAATAGAGATTGGACGCTCGAGTCCTTGATTCCTCGAGTTCCACGAATCCTATGGTATTCGAGAGATTCGAGAATCTTGAAAAAACAAAACTCGAAACCTTAGCCTTAGATTGAATCTAAAATGCAATTTTTCAGGAACTACACAAATTCATATAATTAGAAAAAAATAACAGTTTAGCTTCCTTTTTGTAAAAAATAAAAGACTACAATCGCATTTTTTTTAAATAAATTCGTTTACTGAAAAATAATTTAAATCTTCTTTGTTCTTAAAACAAAATAGAAAAGACAAAATATAAAGAGAATATGAATGTTCAGTGGTGCCAAGCCTTCTAAAAAAAGTCTTATCTTCCATGCTAATGTACTATACAAAATATTTTTAATTTTTACAATTAGTACATGAACCCGCCACTATTCTACTCAGGCAAAATTAACAGGTCCGTTGATTTAAGTTCAGATGAAACTTGAATTGTCACAGAATTAAGATAAGTAAAATGCTAAATAATAAAATCAATCTATTCCGTATTTAGACGGGCCATAGCTTATTGTGTCACTGTAGTCCAATTAATTTCACTTGTAAGTAAGGTATTAATTAATAAGTCATTGCTAAAATCATTTCCTAGTAGGCTAACTAAGTGAATATGAAATTAAAACACTACTGTAAATATGAAGTTTCCTTTATAGTTAGCGTTAAGTTCTGGTAAATAAACGTAATACATTTTGTTAACAAGCTATTATTTTATTTATTTCAATTTGTTTGTTTTTTTAAAACATACTTTTCAGTTTTTTGACAAACTAAGAATGGACTTTTGAAGATTTGAGGATTCTAATTTGGATTCGAGATTCGAAAGAAAATTTTGGATTCGGATTCAAGATTCGGATTCAAGAAATATAGGATCTGACCCATCTCTAAAAAAAAATTTAAAAAATAATATTTATATTAATTTAAACATTTGATAATCACAGCTAAAAGTGCTTGTTTACCAGTGATACTGCTCTGGGCTGATGGGTCACTTACAAGAGCCTCCCTCACGCTTTTCTTTTTTCCTAGCCCCACGTCTTACTAGCCATTTGGACTTACAATTACGTACTATTTACTCTAATAGGCTTAATTTAGAGCAAGTGTGCCCACATTTGCTCAGAGAGAGAGAGAGTGGGACACTGTTAAGGAAAAACTACCCTTAGTACACCCAACCAGGATTGAACCATGATATCCCTGTCATCTATAGTCCAGTCTATTGCAAGAGTAGTGCCTTAGACTATGCGGCCTCCAAAGTGGATCTTTCCTTTGTTTACTGCGTGTTATATAAGTTGAACTTAAAATAAAATGGGCAAATACAAGTTCACTTATATTCTAATCATTGCTTACAAAATGTCGGTGTGTCATGTGGAAGCCATTGACAACTGTCACCCACAACAGTGATACGCCGACAAGGGCGTTATTCTCGTCTTGTCTGGCTTATGGTGATGGAGAAGTCAAGCCTATAACTATGGCTGGGTATACTGGAGTGGTATTTCCTTCATGTGTGTCCACTTTTTTATACGTCAATGCGTGTACCCTTCGTTTAAGCTTTACCTTCCTTACCCCTCCTCCATTAGGTTAAAATATGCGAATAGACCGGACGGGTAGTAAGACGAGGAGTGCGAACATAAGTCTAGCTATGCCTGAGGTGTGGATTGGAACAACCCGTTCCTAAAGCCAATTTCTTAAGGTTCTTCCCTTAAACCACCCTTAATCTCATCCCTTGTAGTGAATAATAAACCTTTTCCTCAACAGTGAACGCTTGGCCGAACTTGAACGCAATCCACCTTCAACACACACACCCCTTACCCCTCTCAGCTGGCAAACAGTGCCTCACATTTACTCGTGAACAATGAAGACTCTCGTTTCTTAGACCTCCCTTCACGCCTTTTATTTCAGACAAGCCACCATTACCATTAAGACTTCCCGCATAATGTAATTGGGTCGTCTTTCGCTTCTAGAGTGCGGTTCAACTTACTGGAAATGGGGGGAACTGGTGTACTTCCAGGAGAATTATCACTTGGGAAGCTGTACAGAAGATGTTACCTATCACTAAGGCTCGGATTTATAAATAATTGCGTATTTTAAAACTGCTATTCAAACCCATGCCCATAAATATATATTTACAAATTGTGTCATTTTAACGCTTTGACCTAATTTTTAAAACAAATATTTTTTGAATATTTTAGTACTATAAATTTTTAAAAATATATTTCTTTGTTTATAAACACATATTTTGTTAATATTAGTATAAAATGTATACTTGACCTTTTGATAACCAACAACATAATTTTATTCTAAGAAAAGATTATGTCGGTGTCTACTGTACAGGCTGTTCTTAAAGAAAAAGGTTGAATTTTGTTTAATCAAAGAAATAATTATAATTTAACCTGGCATAGCTTTCCTGCTCATTAGTAAGAATATACATAGGCTAGTGATTTGTTGCCACTTCATTTTAAAAGTATTTGATTTGATTATTGGGGAAGAAGGTAGGGTATTTACGGGGCTTAGGATTTGTACTTTCTTTCATCTCGAGTACACACTAAGAGGCTTGGACATTCTTTAAACAAACTTATTGTGAGGTGCTCATTGAACCATACACTCAAAGTATCATTTTATTCAGTAACAAGATAGCTGCTGTGAGGTTAAGATGCATCCAAAAGCGCCAAAGTGTGTTAATTTAAATGGATACGTGTGAGACTATGGTGGCGTGTTTAAGACAGATGATGTTATTTTAATTTTTAATATTTATGAAATAAATGGTATGGAACTCCACACGAACTTTCTCACTCTATTGTTTAGAAATGGAGATATTTACTCAAAATTCGTAAAATAATATACACTAGCAAACCCGAGAATAAATTGCGCTAGACATACTGTATTTTTGGACCCCTCCCATGTATTAAATAAGTCATGGATGAAGTGTATTTTCCTTATAAGTACTGTATGTAAAATTTCCTTTCAATACTTCATCCATGTAAAATCACGCGTTTTCATAAATAATGTCAATGTAATACGCTTCAAGACCTTTTTTTACCTAAAAGATCAACTCCGTTGTATTACAGAGATCTTATGACACGCTGGCTCCCTCTACCCAATAGGAAGTCAGCATTCATAACATCAGGTTGCGAGGAGTCTGTCTTTTAGTTAGTTTTGACACTGGTGACAAGGGGTAGGTCATATATAAACCACTTGTGCGTATGAATCCACAGTAATAAAATAAATAAGTAGTGCTAGTAAGAAAAGTAGTAGTGGCCAAAATCTACACAGCACACTGTACTCAGAACACGCAACGTGTGATATCACAGAAAAACAATCTGTGAATTTAACAAAAACTGTGTCATTTTATATCATATCTTTAGTATCGAAGGTGTAATCATCTAAACTAATCGTGTGCAGCATCAAAAGTCTTGTTCATTTGATAAGATTAAACGTCAAATAATCAGATCACATAACCATGTGCAAGTGCGCAGTAAGGAATGCTCGTATCGTCATCACCTTGAAACCCAATATCGTTATAAAAAGTGCTCAATCACAGGGCAATATCACATATATATACCGTATCTTTTCAATTGGTGCCCATCGCGGACCTATATCTCAATCAAAACCCGTATCAACATAATTGGAGCCCATCCGGGGCCAATAGCATAACAATTGGCGCCCAACGTGGGGCGATGAATCCGATATCACAATAATTAGCGCCCATCGTGGGCCGATATATCTCCGTATCATTATAATTAGCTCCCAATAGCAGGGCACATAGAAATATTATCATAAAAATACGTAAAACATTTTTGTCTCATGGTTTTAAATTTCATAATTTAATTTTTAAAGAATTTACGTCTTCATTATTATATCTATACCAATAAAAAATATTGATCAAAGCTTAGAAATGAAATCTAATCAAAATCGTTAAAGCCGATTTTGATAAAATCGATTTTTTCTCTTTCAGCCCTCAATGAAACTACCCTTAATTTTAGGGTTGGATATCCGATTCCAAAAAATTCCTTGGGGTAAACCTATGAAAACCCTATATAACAAGTCTTAGTCCAATTGGTAAAATAGTTTAGGCTCTAGCTTGAGATACAGACTGAGAAACAGATGGATGGACAGACAGACAGACGGCATTGTGAAAACCACTTTTTAGGGTTCGGGGGTCATGAGACGTCGACATCCATCAACATCTCGAATTCAATTTTCATGACGATCACAATACTTGCTCTACCTGTAGGGTAGTGAGAAAGTAAAAATATTGATATTAGGTCCCCAAGGGTCAACACTTCGTATTAAAATGTCGACATCCGGTTTAAAATTCTTGACTTTTATTAAGGGTTGCACATCTTATTGTTATTGAATTGCCATTAAATTCCTCATTCATAAATTTTGACCTATAAAATAGATAAATATTGACTATTGAGTCTAAATGATGGAGATAGATCATTGCTGTATAAACATTTCCCCTAAGAGGTTGAAGGAATGAGAACATACACTTTTTGAGAAACTTGCTCATTTCCTAATCTATGGCATTAGAGAATTATTGCGTTAAAACTTAAGTAAAATCTCTTTACAGCTAAAGCTCAAGAAATTGTATCAAAATATTTTTCAATATCTGCGAAACTGTTAGTTTTATAAAAATATATTTCATATAAAGGTTCTTTATTTTTAATATTACTACAATTTTCCAATAATATGTTATTTAGTATCTCAAATAGTTGCGAAGATACAGAAATTTTCGCTTCTGTAAACTGCCCTAAATTAATTTTCATGATAAAACGAAAATGCCAGCTTATTTATAATCTTAATCAACGCCTAGCCGATTTTGAGAAAATCAATTTTTTCTCTTTTCACTTTTTATTAAACTACTCTTAATTTTGGGGTTAAAAATACGGCATTGCAAAGACCACTTTTTAGTATTTGGGGGGTCATGAGAGGTCGACATCCATCAACATTTCAGGTTAGATTTTTTTCACGGTCGCAATAATTTACCTTTAGTTTTAGAAAAGCTTATATATATATTTGCGTATACCTTGAAAGTTATTGGTTTTATAAAAATATGTTTCAAATAAAATATTTGTATTATAAATACATATTTGCAATGATAAGTAATTTCAAATCTCAAATAGTTTCAGAGATAGGATAAGAAAAATTAGAATTTACGCATCGGACTGGAGGCCATAAAGTCATTTTGTGAAAATATTGAGAGTATCCATTTTGTTTAGAATATTTATAAATGTTTTGAAATTAAATTTAATCAAAATCGTTAGAACCAACTTTGAGAAATTTGACTTTTTCTCTTTTTGCCCTTCAGTAAACTACCCTTAATTTTAGGGTAAAATATCCAATTCCAAAAACCCCTCGGGGCAACCATATTAAAACCTTAGATACCAAGTTAATTTTTTCTCTTTTCACTTTTTATTAAACTACTCTTAATTTTGGGGTTAAAAATACGGCATTGCAAAGACCACTTTTTAGTATTTGGGGGGTCATGAGAGGTCGACATCCATCAACATTTCAGGTTAGATTTTTTTCACGGTCGCAATAATTTACCTTTAGTTTTAGAAAAGCTTATATATATATTTGCGTATACCTTGAAAGTTATTGGTTTTATAAAAATATGTTTCAAATAAAATATTTGTATTATAAATACATATTTGCAATGATAAGTAATTTCAAATCTCAAATAGTTTCAGAGATAGGATAAGAAAAATTAGAATTTACGCATCGGACTGGAGGCCATAAAGTCATTTTGTGAAAATATTGAGAGTATCCATTTTGTTTAGAATATTTATAAATGTTTTGAAATTAAATTTAATCAAAATCGTTAGAACCAACTTTGAGAAATTTGACTTTTTCTCTTTTTGCCCTTCAGTAAACTACCCTTAATTTTAGGGTAAAATATCCAATTCCAAAAACCCCTCGGGGCAACCATATTAAAACCTTAGATACCAAGTTGTAGCCAGATCGGTAAAATAGTTTAGACTCTAGTTGGGGGTACAGACAGACAGATGGAAATTCAAAAACAACTTTTTCTAATTCGGGGGGTTCATGAAACGTCGAGATTCATAAAAAAAATCTCTAGTTCAATTTTTTTGACGATTACAATACTTTCTCTACCTTTAATATAGTGAGAAAGTTAAAAGTCACTGCTGACACGAGAACTCAAGTCACGCAACATAGAGCAATAGCCAAGAATGTGACGAATTCATCATTGAATAAATCATCAAAACAACAATTT
This sequence comes from Timema bartmani, assembly GCA_902151455.1. NCBI lineage: Eukaryota > Metazoa > Arthropoda > Insecta > Phasmatodea > Timematidae > Timema > Timema bartmani. The sequence goes on from CABFWB010001268.1 coordinate 76,700, forward strand.
CTGAACATTCAAGAACCGAAGCTTGTTGAATCACCTCGCTTAAAGTTTTTAAAATGCATTTGCCACACTTTTGTATCAGCAATTAATACATCTAAAAATCCTGTGTTAAAAGAAACTTTGGAAAAATATACAAAACTAAGCAGCCCCGATGAACCAACAATCAGGAAAAATTACATTCCAAAATTATACACTAATACAATATAGAAAATTTGAAAAGGATTTGATGACAATTATTTTATGTGGATATTGGATATCCATGGATGAAATAACAGGCTCAACAGACATTACAATGCTAATTTTATCGTTGGTACTTTGAAAAGTGAGCCATCGCCTTCATTTCTGCTCACTACCGAAAGTTTGGAAAAATCTGACAACTCTACAGTTGCAAAAACATTCAACGATTCAATTATGCTACTTTGGCTTGATGAAATAAAATGTAACCATGTTCATCTATTTCTCCCTGATGCAGCACATTACACGATAAAAGTGGCAAAGGGATTAAAATACTTTACACAAAGATGTTCCATTTAACTTGTTTGGCAAATGGTTTGTACCATGTTGCAGAAAGATTGTAGTCATTATGATCTGAAGTGAATCGAGTTATTTCAAATGGGAAGGTCTTTTTTGAAGGAACTGAACCAAATGTCGTTTTTAAAACAAGAAACTCCTGGATTAACTTTGTTACCACGAACTATTTCAACCAGGTGGCTAACTTGGGTACATACTGCAACACACTATGCAGACCATTTCATGAAAATTCAAGAAATTATTGCAATGCTCAACGAGAAAGGAACTGATCCCTAAAGTGAGGTAAAAAAGCATTGTTACTAATAGTGTTCACCGTTTTATAACACTTAATTTACATCAAAGATAAATTTTTTCCATTAAACAACTTGAGACAAAAATGTGCCCTTAGTGACCAATATTGAAAATATTGTACAGATTTGTTAATATTAGCATATTTTCCTGGGGAACGCGCTAGGGATGCAGTAAATAAATAAACTTGGTTTTTAATAAAAATCCTGGCTACAAAAAAATAAAACATTTTAGTGAAATTTTGAGTGGTAACAGTGCTCAACAAAGAAGAATTTTCACTCTCTGGTATTGATAATTTTAAATGTGTTTATATAACTTCATATGATGTGGAGTGTATTTTTTCTCAAGTTAGAAATATTTTGGTGGATAATAGACATTTTTTTAAATTTGAAACACTTAATATGTGGGTTTTGGTCCATTGTAATCGTGGAATTTAATGTCAAAATATGATAGCAATCAAAAGAGAGGTATGTTTATATGAATCATATATATATATATATATA
>CABFWB010001268.1:78136-102532 GCA_902151455.1 Timema bartmani
ATATATATATATATATATATATATATATATATATATATATCAGGGGCGAATCCTCCATGCATGCTTAAAGACATAAGGGTAAAAAAGTATTTTCTTACAATTCTAGCAATATTATTGCCTTGATGTGCATGTTTATCCCAGCTGCTGTTCTGAGCGTTCGGTATCATCGCGCCTAACTCTGTATGTTACCCGCAGTGATGCATGAAGCTACCAAACACATGGCTAGAGGGGCGGTGAGGTACAGGCGGGATTTCCTCCCCTCCCTTCCTTAGCTCATAGCGGCGTGGTAACGGCACGGCAAGATTTCAAGTCACCAAATGGCATCAGTTAACTCCAGACAGTCAGTACGATAGATCGCAGAAGGTTATTACTTTGTATTTATTATATTTACGAAGAAAAAAAACGACAATTTAGAATTTTGTGGTTTCATCCTTTGAATGTAGGGCGGGACTAAGTAGAAGCATTTTTGAAATTGTTCAGAAAATTACGAGAGAATGATGCAAAATTCTTTATTTACTCTCTCCTGTCCAACTCGTAGGTTGATGTACTATTTACCACGTCTACGTGGCAGCTTGGTTCAGCGTAACTCGAAAATGAGGGATGCATTTTCAGTGGACTTGTAATTTGGCACTCGACACAGGACTGAAGAGAGACGATGCATCAACAGACCAAGTGACACTTTTATGAAAATGAGAAAAATCACTGTTTTTGCAAACCATTGTCTATTAAATTCCATGTTCATATTTGTGTAAAATGCTTTTAATGAAAAATGTGTATTTTAAAGAATCTTATTCTTTTCAACGAATTTAAACTTGTTATTTTAAAAAGAAAACATGTTTTTCATTAAATTTTCTATTGGTCAATTTATGGTTTTTTAACGTTTGTGGAAAATGGAATTTGCATCTACAGACCAAGCCCCAGATTCGTGGTTGGTCTGTTGATGCAAATATTTAAGTATGCATTACATTACCATTGTACACAACAAACTGCTATGTTTTATTGGAATTAAAATAATAGTTTTACACAAAATGAACTATTATACTAATTTTACACGCAATATATATTATTTATGTTCAACTTTGAAATCCAAACTGCAATCGTAGCCATCAACGTCATTTTCAATATTTTCATTTGCAAACAATTTTTTGTTGCATTGTTAAGCATTAGATGGTATCAGGTATATTATGGTTTTGATGTCATCTAGTCTGGGTTTGGATATAGGTTTTCCTACAGGTCAAAAGGGTAGCCAAATATTTTGAGAAGTCCTGTTTTAGTTTACTTCGTCCAAGCTGTTTTCTAGCTTTGTTGACTTCTTGTTTGTCATGATTAAATACAAGATTCATGAAACCACTGTAAGGTTTGTCTTTATCTATTACTATTTCACGTGTTTTCAACCAGTTGATACTTGCTTGCACCAACAACATAGTTTTTCTGTTTACAATTGTCCTTTCCAAATTAACTGTCCCAGTGAGTTGATTATTTTCCATGCGTTACCGATTAATTTGTTTCTCTTCCTACAGTTCAACGTGAATCGCATGTAGTCTCCTGGATTGTGCATACGCTGTTGCAGTTTCATCGCACACTCAATGTTCCCAAATTCCGAGTCATTTGGTAGGAAACTGTGTCCGGGTGTAGGAAACCGCATTGTAATTGTGTTTAGATTTGAGTGAACATCAAAGATAGATTTTAATATCAGTAATATTTTTATATTGTTGTTCTGCCCACCGCAAGAATAAGACCACAATATAAGTTATTTAACACTATCATCAAACTGATTTTCAAGAAGATTCTTTACACAAGATCCAACTTCCTGATCACCTAGATCTGCTTCACCTTCAAATCAAGCGTAGCAGTGGTCTTTATTATTTCTTCCAGAGTGTATTTCATAGTTATAAATTCAAAGTTATATTTTATTTTTTTAAACTATATTGGTAGGTATTCTAGGAAAGGTAGAGCTATCTGCATATCGAATGTGATAACTTTGATAGTAGAGTTGCCCTTAGATCTTTGCAAGTCATATTTCATTAGATCCTAAGCAGTGTTTGCCTTTAATTTATGGCTTCTCAGACTTTCTTACATTTTCTTCTCATTTGAATAGCAGCCTCCATTTGGTGTATTTAATGAATCGCAAACATTACAAGTGTCTTGAGTAGTTTTATTTTCAAATTGAACCATGAATAAAATACTTTTTTATACATAGAAAGATAAATAGGTTATTTATACTCGTGTTTGTATGTTTCATACATGGTAGATACGGTAAATTCACTTGATAAATTATCTGTAACAATATTGCTTCGTTCAAAGTGTGACTTGTATTTTGGGAATTTGTTTACATGATTAACAACTTCCTCTTTTTAAATTGAGTTATTTAGTTCCTTCCTCCTGCCAGTCCCCTATAGTCTTTATTATTCCGGTACTTTGACTTTTATTAAGTCGCTCATGGACTCGGCAGCTAGAAATTCTTAGTGTCTGGAGATAAGTTTGTTTACAAACTTATTTCCCACCTAAATTATACCCTCTTGTGAAATGTCTTTTTTGTGAGTGTTGGTTTTTCTTTCTAATAACTTTCTTCTTCAACACAATACTAGCAATACACAATGTTTTGCTTGGTATGTTTCAAGTGAACAAATCTATCTAATTCTATTTTTATTTCCTTCAAGCTGAATTTTTATTACACTGAAAATTACAGTGATAATTTCTAAGCTATCTCAATTCAACGTTTTTGTTTCGTTGAGAAACGTATGGTTTGTTTGATTTTTTTTCCCTCGAAATTCTGTCTTGATTTTTGTAAATTTCTTCTTCGAAACTTTTTTTTTTTTTTTTNTTTTTTTTTTTTTTGCTTTTCTTTTACTTCTGGTGAGATGGTGCCAGTCGTAATTTCTGGGTTATAATCTATATTAGGTTTCTTGGTAATATGGAAATTTTCAGCTGGGTCATCTCCATCAGTGTTGGGCTCTTCAATCACGTAATGTCTTCCAACTATGTCATCGTACTCTATTTTGGGGTCCTCAAAAAAGTAATGTTTTTCAACAGGACATTAAAGTTGATGAGCATGGTTGTAAAGCTCAAAATTAGGTGCCAAAAGTTGGGACACATCAGCAATTTCACCATGAATCTCAACATCAGGAGAGACGAACTTAAGAATAATGAGCTGAGTCAATTCACTTGTAACATCAGTACTCACCACCTTCAAGAACAATGTTCAATACATTTTGATATTATCGTTGAAGTATATTTAACATTGAAATACAAAAACAAAACAGATAAAACAAACAATAACCAGACATATTTTTTTTGGCAGATTCTCAAAACAAAGTAGAATAACTATTACTGTGGCTATATTTTGTTTCATCTTACTTCTAATTGGACAATCGTAATGTACAAAAGTTCAGTCAGATGATTGTTTTTGTAGACATATTGTGTGATTAATTTATTTTAGAACTGCTCATTATACACATCATCATCATCATCATCATCACTCATCTGCGACATAAAAATACGTAAATTCTAACCTCAAAATTTGTTCCATTCCCTGGCCTCACAATTTTTCCTCTAGGTCTTTTAACTTTAGCAGACTTGATCATATCACTCATCCTCTTTGAGCGGTTAAATAAATATTTTAACTCATTACTACCCAATTGTATATTATTTTGAACTTTCACAAAGTAATATTATTCATCTTATAATATCAATCCAATTCTCCACACAGACCAGCAAATAATAGTTAACCTTACTGGTTTAGCATTAGTATATCAAGTGTAGGAACATTGGAGCTTGATCTATTGTTACAAAATTAAAATATTGTGTTAAAATATACATTAAAAATAGTGGTCTTTAGACTATCGATGCATATCTAAAACCTGCTTTTAGAGCAATGATGGTTGGTCTAAACGTATATAGTGTCCAGCACATTGCACAGAGAGAAATAATCATTTGTTCACAAGTAGATTAATATTTTAGCTAACAGATGGCAGTGCTAGCTCCTCCATTTTGTACATTTTAGAGCTTGGTCTGTTGATGTATATATTGGTCCATTATTTAGTGATGATGATGCCGGATGAACGAACGGGAAACTCCCGTGCCATGTGAATAGCTCCATATACTCGCATGTCCTTCTGTGACCAGACACTACCACGGCATCGAACTAGTTCAGTGGGGCGCCATTTACCATTGCATGTCCTACTTATATATTATATAATACAAAAGGTGGGTGGATTTAGTGAAATGGGGAATGGGTATATTCTCCCATTCACGCTGCATGTCATACCTATATATATATATATATGTATATATATATATATATATGTATATATATATATATATATATGAGTATACCCCCACTAGCGCGGGATATATANATATATATATGAGTAGACCACCCCTAGCGCGGGATATATATAGGTAGGACATGCAGCGTGAATGAGAGAATCTATATATATATATATATATATATTGAATGGGAGAATATACATATTCCCCATTTCACTAAACCCAAATCCACTCCCACTTGGGATTCTTAGTGTGGTCTCTCTACCATCTCACCTAATTTCAATTTTTTACCCCAACAATGAATCATTGGAAAGTTTAGTATTGGTAAATTCCAGCCATTACCATTTTCCGTACTTCCATTTTGAAATCTAAATGTTTAATATCTTCTGTTTATTTGGGTTTAACACTTTATATTTAATAAAATATATAGATGTTATACTGTACCTAACCAACAGTTGTTTGTGTGTGTGTGTGGGTTTTTTTTTATTCTAAGGGAAATCTTTTCCAATTTTAGGGTCCTTCAGTTTTAAGTTTAAGAATGTTCAGAGCTTTATAACGGTTTGGTGAGGTCCTTTACACCTGCCCGGCAAATTTCAATTTTATCACACTAATAAGTTGTTTATTATTTTATTTTTGGTAGTTTGGAAACCTAATCCCCCATTCCATCAGCCCCCACTTATAAAGATAAGATATTTACTATAATTTTTTTATTTAAAGTGTTCCCATTTAATTCCTGGCAAATTCAGTTTTCTACCTTCACTAAAGCTTTTCTAATTATATGCCTCATCTTCCCTCTCCTATCTTCTATTTGGTTAGCAAAAATTGAGTCATTTGATTCGAATTTTCAAAAACCAATGACAGAATCTTGTTAAACTTTTTTGAAAATCCCCAAACATAAAATTTTATGAAAATAAAATTGGAAATAACAATTTTTGAAATTTTGGATGCCATTTGGGTATTGATTTAAGTTCATACGACTAGAATTTCGAAAAAAAATACACCAGTGATGTGACAATACCATTTTTTTCCTCTTTTATCTTAATGCCCTTTTTACCCTTTATTTTTTTTATTCATACCCTTTTTACTTACTATTTTTTTTATTTTTAAAAATGTTTTGACTAGACTGAATTGTTGGTGTCGTCCTTATTGGAAACAGTCCTGATTGCAAATACTTGGCTACCTGGAGAGGATAATCAGCCTTTGACATATAAGGTGGCGTTCAGCTTCCGTACAAGCAGTGTTTAATATGACATCCCACCCATAATTAAACAATAAGGATGGACCACGGATGCATAGCAGTCGTGCATCCTTACAGACTTGTCAATATAAATTTAACTAAATTACATACACGAGTATTCCTAGGCTAGGTTAATTTAGGATATGTTAGGTTGGACTTGGCTAGGCTGGACTTAGGTTAAGTTAGGTTGAGGTAAATCCCCGGTAGCTTGCGGGTGCTGCCAGCAACCTCTTCCCACCGTGTCACTGCCCTCATGCAGAAATTCTAGTGAGTTTCTTTTTAATTGATAGTAATTTGGACACTGGATATTTTATTGGCCATAGCATTTTGAGTGCGTTTGCAATTAAGAAGTATTTCACCCTGTTTCTCAAACTGTACTGTTCTCAATCAGGATTCACTCGACTTTTTATCCTTGTTTCTATCTTTACATCTTTTTAATCTCCATACACTTTATACCCTAAAATATTTTCCCCGGGAAAATCCGGGTACAATGCTGGTATATTATATGTGCGAGATATTAATGTGTATATGATGGGACGTATTATATATTTTATCCACCGTTTGGTTTTGATCCCCTAACATATTTATCTATTAAAAGGTCCATTATGGTCCAAAATTAAATATTAGTCTCACACGCGACTCAACGCTGGGCGTACAAATTCAAAACCAGCTCTTAAGAAAAGAAAAAAAGGAATACAATCAAGTTTAACCCCTTACCGGGATTATGTCAAATTGAATAAAAGGGGGTGCTAATATTAATCAGGCCTAGTACCACAAAACTTGAGTAACAATGAAATGAATAGCTACTACCTTTCTCATCCCTACTCCTTTAGTGTATTTAACTGCAGGTAGACCGTATGGATAAGGTGTGGTGTAAAAATACGAACCAATCCCCCCTCATCCACACAACACCTGTATATGCTGCTCTTACCAGAATAAACAATGCTCACGAGAACAAAGTTCATATTGTTCCCGCTAGTAGCAGTCTACTCATCCAAGCAACGTCTGTATTTGTTGTTCTTACCAGAGTAAACAATGCTCACGAGAATAAAGTTATTATTGTTCCCACTAGTAGCATTCTACTTATCCAAGCAACGTCTGTATTTGTTGTTCTTACCAGAGTAAACAATGCTCACGAGAATAAAGTTATTATTGTTCTCGCTAGTAGCATTCTACTCATCCAATCAACGTCTGTATTTGTTGTTCTTACCAGAGTAAACAATGCGCACGAGAATAGAGTTATTATTGTTCCCACTAGTAGCAGTCTACTCATCCAAGCAACGTCTGTATTTGTTGTTCCTACCAGAGTAAACAATGCTCACGAGAATAAAGTTATTATTGTTCCCACTAGTAGCATTCTACTCATCCAAGCAACGTCTGTATTTGTTGTTCTTACCAGAATAAACCATGCGCACGAGAATAAAGTTATTATTGTACCCACTAGTAGCAGTCTACTCATCCAAGCAACGTCTGTATTTGTTGTTCTTGCCAGAATAAGCAATGCTCCCGTGAATATAGTTTATCTTGCTCCCGCTAGGGGAACTGTACTATTCTTTTTCTCGTTTTATTGATTCTTATCGACACTCAATGTAAACATTTTGTTTTTGTTTTTCATTGGAATTTTATTTCCCTATTTTACCTAATTAGAACTGTAAATAAGGAAGTATTGATCTACTAGCTTGTGTATGGTAAGTATATTGTAGCATGAAATGCATAGAATCTTTTCTATGTATTTTATTATCTTAGAAAAAATTAGTTTTCTAGTTTTTTGAAATCATCTATCTAGATTGTACTTTAATTTACTGTTTGATATTTTGCTATATTATTTTTCTTTAGAACATAAACCCTAAGTTTAAAACATGGCTAGAATATGTATCAGGTGCATTATTATACTTGACTTGTGATTATTTATCATAATGTGTTATTTTTCACAACTAACAATAATTTTAGCCATGAAATGATATCCAAACAGGCTTGACCAACTCAAACTTTTACGCATATAATCCTTTGAATATAATATTTAATTTTTGTATGGAAAAGTATTATTTTTATAAAAGGCAATTCAATTCTACTTTATCATTTTAGGTAAGTATTGTGTATGTTATATTTTCTGCCTCAAAATGACCGTGGATCTTGATGTTTTATACGTCCCTGAGCTCAAAAATGTAGTTGTAAGAATGTATTTATGTATGTCAGTCTGAATGACTGTCTGACTGTCTGAACCAGTTTTTTGTATTTCATTTAAATTTAATATTCAGATGTTATATGATATACCTTGAGGTGAAATCGGGATTTTGATTCTAGATTTAAAATTAAGTTTGGTTTACTGATGACTGATTTTTTTTTTTAAGTTGATATATCAATTTTGTTCAAAATTTGTATCCTAAGAGTAGGTTAATAATATTTATTTTTCTAAGACAATCCTATTTAAGGGTAGTTTCCCAAAAAGAGTTTTAAATGTTTTATTTTTCTGAAGTACATAAGACTTTATGAGAAAATATGCATGATTGTGTTGTTCCATTAAATAAACAAAATGTTACTTAATAATCCCTTATATTAAATAATGTCTATTTTTTATTATCATCATCCCCGCCTTAATAATTACCAGTTTTTCTGTACAGGCGAAAACATCTCGAATCCCTGAAGTTCTAGGAAGTTTAAATTTTGAAACTAAGCAGCCCCAAACGCAAAAGGGCGCATAAATGCATGGTGACAGGTATTCTAATGGGGTCCTAAAACTGGTGAGGGGTTAAGGGGCCCGTTCTAAAAATAAAGTTGAAAAATTCTCAAAGCGACACTGTGGAAAAACGTATGAGGGAATATATAGGTCATTCGTGTAAAAATGTATAGTAAATATATAAGTCTATCATATAATGTTTTATTCACTCAAAACCAACTCCCTTTCTGTCCATTACCCGTGGTATATTCCTGTCTCAACATGACGGACCACCAATCAGGTGCCAGGTATGAGTCAGGGCCACCCTTGGCGGACGGGTGAAACTCAAATCATTCAATGTTATTGTTCTGCGGAAGAAATTAAACACATCAACTGGTCTACCCTCCGACACATCAACTCGTCCACCCAAACTTGGATTGTTCAGTGCAAAAGCTTACTAAGTACATACTGTATATCGTAAACCCCCCTCTCTCCGCACGCCACTAATATTTCACCCTTGGTAAAATATTAAATATATTATATTCAGTCATTTCACATGCATTGTATTAAAATAAAGTAGTAAGATTTCACAGAACTGGTATCACAGAAGGTCGTCAAAATTTAAGTGTGTAAGTTAAATAGTGGGGGGTAGATTCTTACATCCTACTTTAGTCACAAAATCGACGGCTGTGATGTCTCCTCGCAGCATGTTCTGATAAGCATGTTGAATATAATCGATCACCTCTATCTCGTGGGCTGTTTTCTTCCTATTTGGACGCTCGCTTTCATGGACGGATGCATGTACCTTAAGCCTTGTCTCAACCTGTATTTCTTTTAGAACCTCTACAACTTTCCATATATTTGGGTGAGGAGTGTAGAATCGGGCGATGTAGTGCTGGTGGAATGCCTCTGGTTCATTGGTCGTCGTTGGTGGGTCTGAAAGTGGCACATGGATGGAGGGAACATGGCTTTGTCATCAATGTAATTGTCAACCACGTAGTTGGAAAACTGTAAACGTTGTCGGAATGCGGGCTTTCCATTAAACTGACGAACACATTGCCAACGTTTATGGGAGAAAAATATGATAGCCGCCCCCCTTCCCCCCCCCCCAAAAAAAAAGCTTTGAGCCACTTACCAGTTTCCGAATTGACCTTGCACTCCCGCAAGATCGTACTGGAGGTCTGTATTTTTTGGAACCAACATTGTCCTAAGTGAAATTTACAACCAAATATGGAGCCCTCAGGGAAAACTGCTTTTACAGCTGAATGTGCTGCATGTTAGAAGTCCAATCGGATTGCTTTCGGACTAAAATAAAGTACGAGAGCCGAGAGCAAGCAGCACATAAAAGACCACATTTGCACACATATTTCCCTACTTTTACCAGTCAGAAAAATATAAACCAGAGGACAGTAAAGTCCTGAAATGTAACCATGCACTGTAGACAGCTGGTAAAAGTGTTTTGGGGTGTAAGTGAAAGTCCCATCAGTGAACAACATTAATGAAGTGTCGCACAGCGTAGTCATATTGTCATCAGTAGTAAATAATACAATGTCATCGTGCACCAAACAAAACATTTCGCCATGAAGTGCAAGAATGTCATACTGTTCACTCACCATCAACTTGAGGGCGTGCTCATTCTATAAGGGAATTATGGGTAAAATATCGTTCCGTTGCCTGTACACTGCTTGACGCGGATTCTTGACGTCTATTAGCGTAACGTTTTCACTTCCGCATATCGCCCTTCGAATAATTTTGTTTGGGTGAATGGTGATATCATCGGTGGCTTTAGCTTTGATCAGTGACCGAATCTGTAACAGTGAAAAAAACGTGATGTTAACAATTCTAAACCCGAAAGAAAATTTCTAAGCTTAGTTACTATTTTATCAATATCATTTGGTTTTTTCACTGTCCCTCAAAACGTAATAAAATTATGAGAGCTCGATAACTAGTTTTAAAGGGCGAGATTGACAAACAGAGAAAAAATTAAGGAAAAAAAAAAGAAAAAATTAGATGTTCCATGTGTTACAGTAATTCAATGAACATTTACTTAATTTCTCTTTCTCAGTATCATCGTTAGTCATCGGATACCAGACATACCAGTCCACAAGGCCACCCCGAGCACCTGTAGGTAGCCAGTAAAAGCACCAGTCTCTCTGGCACAGGAAGTGTAGTTAAAATGGATAACTCGCTTCATTCTTTCAATAAATCAAACCACATTATTATTTTTAATACCTTTTTTATAAGCTGTCAATATTTTATAAGTCGCCAATACAGGGAGCTTACTATATATGAGCACGCCAGCAAAGATTTCCCACCCAACTTGTGTTTTGTATCTCTCACCTAATCGAGCTCAGGGCCCTGTGCAGCAACATCATTGGCACACCCTTGGGGGCAACCCTGGTATGAGTAATCACTCTTGGTCTATTCTTGTATCGACATGTCAAGCAGCCCCTCTAACACCAGGTATGAATCATCACTCTTAGTCTATTCTTGTATCGACATGTCGAGCTGCCACTCTAGAACCAGGTATGAATCATCAGTCTTAGTCTATTCTAGTATCGACATGTTGAGCAGCCACTCTATAACCAGGTATGAATCATCACTCTTAGTCTATTCTAGTATCGACATGTTGAGCAGCCACTCTATCACCAGGTATGAATAAGGAAATAGATATTAACATGTCGAGTTTGAGTCCTAAAATAGAGTCTGACGTCATCAGGGTTGAGACAGCCCCCTGGTTTATTGCTGTGTTTTTCTAAGTAGTAGGCTCGTTCGTAAATCTTGTGTTGATATCATTGATGTGTTATAAAAGTGCACGTAAAATGCTTCCAATAAAAAATAATTCCTGGGAGTAGGTTTCATCAAGCTTTTTTTTAATTCCGGGCAGTTACCAGTGCACTAAAACTTGACATTTTTCCTAATCTTTAAGACATATTTTTATTTTAAATTAGTAAAACTTGCTGGTAGCCAAAATATAGGCGCCAGACGTAGCACTATGTGTAAATATAAATATAGCGTTGCTGATCTTAGCACCAATGACTGATAACATTCTGAAATGTGAGCTAATGTCCTCTTGGAAAAGCAACAAACAGCTGTTTTAAACATAGCTACCTAAGAAGTTTGTTTATTGTGTGAGCTATTAGTGTTGTGTTTCGGTCATTATTTTGGTGCAGGCCTACCTGAGGTTTGGTTATATAATCGGAACTCTTATTGAACTTAAAACTAAAGATATAAACTACTTATCATATTATAATCAATCTAATAAAGTGTGGATGAGCTAGGTCTTGTAATTCGTAGTAACTGAAGTGATGAAAACAACTGTTTATAGACAACGTGTGAAAACCACACTGTATATAGTTTGACAAATCCGAATTCACACTCCAACCTACTCGTCATAATTATGCATTATTGTAGAATGTCTATTTAAAGTGGGCTTAATATAGTAATAGTAATAATAATAGTAAGCGAAATAACACACAATTATTGACACGAACCAAATATGAAATTTGTATCTAAAACTTTTGTCTATAAATTCTATTAACTTTTTATAGCTTGATAAGTTACTAATATAAAATTTATCAATCTGTATCAAGCGAATAAGACTTGGCAACTGCGCACTCTATTAGACCTGTACTGCAACTATGGAGTGGAACGGCCTATAATGTACTTTTCTGTGCTGGCCTGTTATAGGTCTTATGAGTGTTGGCCAGTATTATAATAAAGGAAATAGAAATTATTTTTATTATTTTTACTATTATAAACTAAAGTAAAACATAAATCCATCCAAATTTGTGCTTTCCCTTCACTAATCAACTAGATATAAAGAAAAAGCCACAGCCCCCGATCCTAGATATCCTCAAAATGAGTGTGGGTTCCAAATTAACATTTATTGATAAGACCAAAATTAGAATTTAATATATATGATGGGACAAAAACAGAGTGAAGTGAAAATGGATGGACCCCAAATTCCAAGCAAGAGAGTGGACTTCAGTTTAAACTTCTATTGTTGAAGCATTAAATGAATCACCTACAGTATAATATTTAATATCAATTCCATAGTTAAATAGTGAAAGTTACAGTTACAAAAAATGACCATGTCAAACTTATATCAAAATATAATAGACTATAAGTGTGCATAATTATTAACTAATCTCAATTGATATAATCATTATAAAGGAGTATCTAATTTCCACGCTTAGAACGACAGTATCATAATTACATAATACATTACTATCAACGCCCAATATGGTGGTATATAAATCATATTGAATTATATATTCAATATGGTGGCATTTAACTAGAAATATGATTTTTTATAATCTAGTTGTAGGTTGTGACAAACTTTTATTAAAGTGACCTCAGAAATATGATTTTAAATTTAATATTTGATTTCAATATAAAATCACAATTTAAGATTTAATCTTAAAGGTTAATATTGAAAAATTTAACAATCAATAAATATAAGTCAAAAGAGAATTTTGAACACAAGTTTGCTAGCCTGCCTAGTGGCAGCGCTTAGCTTACCCAAACAGTCAACGGTAGTATCATGAGTACCAATACGGACGAATCATGTAAATGTATAGTCCTCGAAAGTCATCACGTGATATCAGAGACGGATAGAGGAGAGTACAAAGAAGGGCAGAAATGGGTAAAGGAGGGGGAAACTGCGCATGTGTAGAACCTACCGAACAACTGATGCTAGCCCAGATGGTTATATTAATGGAATACTCTTGAAGCATCCATAGAAGCATCCATAACGTTCTACTGAGGTCTCGAGACATCTGTGGTGTAGAACTCATGACGTCATCTGGCAAGACACACCGTGCTGTCCCTAACTGGCACGCTCTATACTGGAACGGGAACGTTGAAGTGGGTAGGACGGGTGAAGTCTCTTTGGGAGTAATTATGTGAATACCAAAATTTAATAATCACGTTCGTAGCAAGTCCATGTATGTTACAAACCCTGCATGGATAGTCCTAATAGTATTCAAATAATCTCACTCCCTATCCCCAGCCACAAAGAGGGCAAGCGGACTAGACACTAAGCACATTTAGCCCAGTTTGCCGATGAATATAGGTTAGTGTTCGGATCCCGACTGGATGTATTGAGGATTATGTTTTTCCTTAAGAGTATAACACTCTTCCTCTAAACCAATATAAGTATATTTCATATCAGTTTTATCTTCAACATACCTGCCCCACCAGTTAAACTAGATGCAATTATCCCAAATGGATATTAATATGTGTTGTAATGTATATATGTGTATATATGCAAATAAAGGTATTCTTATTCACTAAGTATATGGCAGTAGTTCGAAAGTTCACTGCCGCACTTACAAGAGTACGCCACCTATACCTATTTTGAGTTAGTTCTATCCAGTCTAACTCATTAAACCCTATCTCTTTCAGGTTCATTCTAATATTATCCTCCCATCTACGTTCAAGCCTTCCCAATGGTCACTTCCCATAAAGTTTGCCCATCAACACCTTGAACGTGGCTCTAGATTCTCCCATCCGCGCTGAATGATCTGCCCAACGTAACGTGTGAGATTTGACTACTTGGCCAACAATATCTGGTAATGAGAACAACGTATGTAACTCATCATTTCGTAACATCTTCCACTCTCCAGTATCTTCATCGCATTTTGGACCCGCTATTTTCCTAAGTACTTTGTACTTCTTGTCATGTATGGTGAGAGATCATTTTTCCCAGACATTAAAAACAACCACCGATATACAGTATTTAAAAATTGTGTAATTATATATACCCATGTTTATCCGCTTGTATTCAACTTCGATCCGCCTTTATAAATATACTATTGTGGATATTCTCTTACACATCAAGTTCTCTGGATTGAAACCGTGAATTCCCACGAATAACTCACACTCGACTTAAAGAAAACAGATTTAGCTTGAGCCCATCAAATTGAGACTATCTCATTTCTCGTTTTGTAAAAGTAGCTTTGATATTACTTAGAGAATTAACCCGTGTAGAGTAAATAAAACACCATGATAAATGTTTATTTTTGGAATAAACTAAAATTGTTTCCCAGTTTTATCAAATACACTTTCATTTGTTTTTAAAAAAACATCAAGAACATCTTGTAACTTCTGGATCCAGATGAATGTATCTTCTAGGTCCTCTTTTATCTAATGGGTAAGTGAAGGTGTGAAAGGAAGGTGACACCCTCTGCCCCTCCACCCTTATAATTCGTTCAGTCACGACTCAGGATGTAGACCTAGAGGCGTATTAATTAAATTGCGTTGCTCTTAATTAGATGAATCATTAAGTACCATGCCACCCGCCTACTATTATTTCACATCTAATCAACGTCCTGGTTGAACGTTGCAAATAAAAAGAAACGAGCTTTTAAAGCCTCGGGGAAGTCGGAAGTACGATTCCGGTAGCAGCTAACTACAAACAAACAAACAAAATGTGGCATGAAAACAAACTAAAATTTCAAGCTATTTTATTTATCTCTGTATTTACTTGGTATTTCAAGTCAGCCTCTCCAATTAACAATTGCACCCCAGTTAGAGCCAGTGTGTCAAGTCCGGTGGGGCACAGCATAAGAACGGTTCAACTCTCCAGAGTACAAGTGGTTTTCGTTCTTGAATTATTTTATTTTTATCATGGCTTGGGTTACACGTATATGAGCCTACGATATTATGATCCTCTTCACTCCTCAGTAGAATTGTCTTACTTTCTCCTACCCCCAGCTACCAGCTGACTCTTCCAACGGACACCAGCAATTATACATGTTTTATTTCATTAATTAATTTTAATTAGTTTAAAATAATGTATCTATAACAGTGATTAATTAAATGTAAACTTTTTTATTTAGATTGACAATTTAATTATTATAGGTGAAGGTAGCTCCTTCTCTTCTTTAAGAATAGCATCGATCCTTCACACTGAGAATAAGGTGTCAAATCAGGAACAATTATTTTTTGTGGGAGTTAAGGAATTAAATATGATATTTCATATATTAAAAATTCGTGCTCTTAATAATCACATGTCGTGGAGTGTTTTAAGGGTAATCAGAATTTAGTGTAGAATAGCTGGTACTGGGCCATAATTTGTGGCGCGCGTGCGCGTGTGGCAGCAAAACTAGTCTGGACTGGTCTTGACAGGTTCGTGCCAGATTGTTTAGGTTTCTGAAGGTTCTAAATCTCAACATGTCTGAAAATTTCTGAACAAAAATATGTCAAACAAAAAGAGCTTTGAACATGTCTGAACATGTATCAACATATTAGAACTACTTTGAATATGTCTTGATACGTATGAAAAGGTCAATAAAGGTCTGGGAAATTTTAATATTCAAGATGACTATAAAAAAGAAGTTTGAGCAGGTTTTATCATTTCGTGACATGTCTGAACAGACTGTAAATTCAAGATGAGCAACAAAAAACCATAAAGCGTGATGTGGAAATCCAAGATCACTGCCAAGATTCAAACTGACCACCCCTATGCCTTTCAGCTAGTGATGGTGGATTCAATTGGGTGGATTATCCCACCCCAGCTAATGAGCAGGTAGAAAACCTCTTAGCTAATGAGCGTCTAACAAACCTAACAAACAATGATTGGATACAGCATGACAGATCCAAAAAGGTAGATCCAGGATGGTAGATCCCCCAACCTTTCCTAAACCTTACAGCCAATGAATGTCTAGCCCCAGCGCCCTGACACCTCCTTACTCAAACAAGGTTCAACATCCACTGGGCACTGACCACCCTTCTCTCTAGTTTAAGATGATTGTCGGTTTTTACTCTCTCCCTCTACAGATATAAGTATGTCAGGACTTTTCTTTTATCCTCCAAGACCTCATACTGCCAGCTTGAAGGGAAATTGTCCATCCGAACTCAACGTTGTAAGTCATCAAAAACATGTCCGCTTTAAAGGACACTCTTCAAACATAGTTGAGGGCATCCACCTATTATCCTTTATAGCTTTGAGAGGGAAAGGACTAGCAGTATTATGTGCTACTCGCTTAGTCATTTGTAAAAACTTTTTCAAGAAGGCACTTCGAGAAAGTGAGCAACGTTGCCGCTCACCTATAACTAATCTAACCCTGAATTTAATTTTAATAAAGCTGTGCTCTTTCACTTGAATAAATCAAGCCATGATATGCACAAGCATTATAGATTAGTACGTATAAAAATGACTACAAGATTTCATAAACTTCAGTTTTAACATACACATCAATGAGGAAAGTTATTCACGTCTCTTTCGGTGAAAACAATTGTTTTATTTTGTTGTGACTGTATGACAATGTATCCCACCCATTATCTAAAGAAAAACATTTGTCATCTCCAGATGAAGGTGCAAGTTTATTCAAGCGAATATGTACAGCAGATGTTTCTCACTTCTTATCATAGATACATCGGTAGCCCTTCTTAAACATTTTTAATAAATGGCATGTTTAAATTTATTTTTAGAGCGAGCTATTTTAGACACAAATTTACTTAAAATTTTCTCCTCTAGACTTTCTTTCTGAATTGAGTAAAGCTTCTTTCTAAGTCCCCCAAACTTTCCAATCATATCATCATTTATTTCTACCAGATAATTTTTTATTGCACTTAGCTGTTTAAAAAATGTGTTTCTGGTTGTCAGATGTATCGAATCAATATATTTTATCAAACATATCCACATATTATACATTTTCTGTTTTCAGTTCATATCTGTGTCTGTGAATAAGAGATATAAATTTGGTCCATATTTCTTTTTAACATAGTCGTCATGAAAACTGTACATAATAATCTTGCTCGTTTCTAAAATGGTAAAACCTGCATAGATTAGTATACTCAAAAGCAGGTTTATTTTACTCATGTGCACCCGAAATAAATCTTCCATGAAGAGTGTATAAGCAATAGGTGCAATCAATGTTACATATCTTCTGACATGTTTCCCTGTAGGTGAGCCAAAGTGCTAGAGGATCTGTCTCGTGAAAAGTATGAATATGTTGGAGGGCAAATATCTAAGCGAGGAAGAAGAGCTACCATAAGCAGCCTCTTCTAAAATACTGCTCCAGTATGAATCATCCTCTGAGTCTCCGTGCTTAGTAAACTAATTGGAAGGATGCGTTGGTTATGTCATTCAAAGTACATAAGTTTTCAAATAAAAATGTACCTTTGATGACACCAAGTCGCATTCTCAAATAATAACACACTGAGTTATGTGGGTTTACGGTATTTACCCGGCTGAGGGTATCAGCCTTCATTACTCAGGGGTCCCTCAAAAATTACACTCTTATTTTGACACTGAAATTTCTTAGTTTTTCGAGCATTATATGAAGCAGCCTTATTGTAAGAAAGCTTATTTGCAAGGAGATCTTCAGCGCACAATATGAAGAAGGTTGTTATTTTTGTGTCACATGGGTTTTTAGTGACGTCAGTGACATTACTCGGTGTAAAATATAAAAGTATATTTGTTAGAAGACAGCTAAATGCATAACACCCTGAATAAGCCCGACTGAAATTGTTCCACCCCTTGATTAAATTAATACTAAACTTCGATGGACCACTTCCTTATTGGTTTACTTACTTACTTACTTACTTACATACATACTTAGTTACATACTTACTCAATGTTTTCGATGAAACTACACAGCTCCACATTGATGTGGGTATAGTATACACTAAACACGACGGGGTTTTGTGGGACCACCCAATGATTGTCTATTTACATCACTCAATAACGGATGAGGGCCGAGTGCCCTCCATCGTTGGGATACCCTTTACAGTGCTTGGAATATCCGTCGTGCCAGTTGACGTATCTCTATGAAATATTTTGGATGATTCTTACTCCATGCATGAAGATGATCGAGTCAAAAGTCTAAATGGACCCTGTATTACATGTTCTATTACAATTGCGTGCAGTTTTGGGCCAATTTTTTAATCCGGAATTTCCAAATTTATCATCGAATCTCTCTCTATCTTTGGGTCCGACTTTTTCCTAAAGTCATAACAGTAGCTGCACTTTTTTGTGGCAGTCCTTGCTTTTGCCAATCCACAGTGTCGTCTGGTTCAAAGTTTACTCCAAAGGCTATCAAATTTACACAGATATTTAGCTTTCGGTGTTTAGTTTTAATTAAAACGTATATTTCCCCTCTTCCCGCCACGATGAGAACTTAACAAAAATAACCTTTATTTCAGCTTTTTATATAATCGTTGCACTAAACCACTCACGTAAGAATCGAGGTATTGTTTTTATAATATAAGTAATGTACTAGAATGGAACACCTAATTAGATTAATTGGTACAACTTCAATGGTCAATTAAACAATAAAAATAAGAAACATAACCTAAAGGTAATTTATTCAAAAATAAACTAATATATTAAGAAATTAAGTCAAATAAAACAGGTACAATAACATTTCTAAAAAATCATCATTGAGATTGTTAAGTAGTAAAGTTCTGAAATTAATTAGCATAAAACAAGGAAAAAATATAAATCTATGCAAATACAATATTTAAGTAATAGCAGATTATAGGATTAGCTGATAAGCAATGAAAAGTGAAAAGTTAGCAAATTTACTAGATTAGAGTTATTAATATTATAACTTAAGGACTCTACAACATTTTAAATACTTGAGATAAAGATTATAGGGTTTATGAAGGTTATGACATAGCAAAAAATAGTAAGTAAATTAGTATGCCAACAATAATGAACTAATTAGTTGAATAATTAATTATACTAATAAATAGTTTGAAAATATGTTAACAAGGAAGATATGTTCTGTAATGTTTAAGATATTTTAAACAGTGTCAATAGAAAGATGAGTGAAAGAAAGGTTAAAATAGTTGACTAGGTTAGTCATATAACTTAAACATGTAAAAAAAATTAACAATATAAAATCAACATGAAACATATTTAAATGAAATTTAAGACAGAACAAGTAGCTTATTTCACAAAATTATTAAATGAGTTTAACGGATTTAATATTAAAGACTTGGCATTCGAGTCAAATGGTTTCTAAAATTTGCTTGTTTTAACTATCAAGACAAGATTAGTTGTAGATTTAATGGAAATCAACATATATGTCATCCAGGCTATGCTTTACTCAGCTATTATATATTATAAAGTTAATACAAGATCATATAAATAAGTAATTGATTGTTATGAATGAAGTGTGACAAAAAAGGAACGTTCCTTACATTATAGATTCATATTTCTCCTTAATACAACTAAAATGAACATAATTAGATTATTATTTTTAACCAAAAATAAATATTTTATTTACTGATAAGTTATACAACTACACACAAATCTGGTTTCCATGGTGATGTAAACAAAGAATGATTCTACATATGAGTCACTCCCCACACAGAAGGAAAAGATAGAAAATTCGCAAGGAAAATTGGGCTTTAGTTTTAGGCTACTATTTTTGCTGACATCCTAGACACCTAACCTTTAAAATGAATGCTCATTTTTCGAATCAGTCAAATCTTTTACTCCTAATTTTAATTACCTGAAATGGGCTTAGTAAACTATATACAAGATATATTAATAGAGCGAGAGAGAGAAATAGTTTGAGAGATTAAGAAAATGTGAGCGTGAGTGTTTGAGTGTGTGATTGTGTGATTGTGAGTGTAAGTGTGAGATTGAGGTTGTTAGAAAGTGAGTGTAAGATTGAGATTATTTGAAAGTGAGTGTAAAATAGAGTGTGTTTGTGAGGTGATAGAGTGGGAATAAAACAGTTTAAGAAAGAGAGGGAGAGAGTGTGTATGAGTGCATAAGAAAGAGTGTATGTGAAAGGGAGTTTTTGTAAAACAGAGTGTGTGTAAAAAAGTGTGTGAGAAAGAGAATGCCTGATGTATTTTGTGAGAAAGAGAATGTCTGATGTATTTTGTGAGAAAGTGTGTATGGCAGAGAGTGTGAGAAAAATTGAAAAGGGAGAGTATGAGAGAAAGAGAGATTGTGAGAGAGTATGTGTGAGAGGGAGTATCAGAAAGATTTGTGAAAGATGGTGAGAGATTGTGTGTGTGTGTGTGTTTGTGTGTGTGTGTGTGTGTGTCTGTGTGAGAGAGAGAGAGAGAGATAGAGAGTGAAAGAGAGAGAGTGAGAGAGATTGTGTCTGAGATATCTATAGTGTGTTAGAGAAAGTGTGTGTGGGAGAAAGTCTTTGAAAGTGAGTGTGTGTGAGAGAGTGTAAAATTTTGGAACAGTGAGCATGTCTGAAAGAAAGTGTGTGGGAGAGAAAGTGTGTGTGGGAAGTTAGATTGGGTATATAAAATATTACTTTGTAATATCATCAACATACATTCAAAATTAAGCGATATCTAGGAAACATAACTGAACTTATAGGTACTGTGATATTATTTGTAAAAATGAACTTCAAACCCATTCTTAAATAACTAAAATAGCTATCTAAACACATTTCCATTTCACTTTATCAATTTTTGAAATCATAATACATACCAAAACATATTTAAACATTGAAGTGTTACAGAATTGTTGGCATATAACTGGTTTTTATAGCCCCGTGGTCGAGCGCCAATTATGATGTTACGGTTTATTTGACTTATATAATTGGTTTTTATAGCCCCGTGATTGGGCACCAATTATTATGTTACTGTTTGTTTTATTTAAATAAATACAACTGTTGATGTTGCACACGATTTATTGGAGTGATTATATACTTCTTATACAATTTTACTTGAAATACAAATGATGTACTGTCGTGATATTACACGTTCTCTAGGTTTATGTGGCTACTCTATATATTCATACGCACACACAGCTTATATATGACATACCCCTTGCCGCTTGGACCTCTCGTGACCAGTGTCAAAACCAACAAATCAAAAGCGTTCCTGCGACATGTGTCTTGAAGGCTAGCTTCCTATTGGGTATAGGGAGCTGGCGTCTCTTGCTTGTTTGGTAAATACTACGGAGTGAAATTTTGAAATAAAAAATAAGTTTTAATGGCGCAATCCTTCTAGATTATTCTGAAAACCGCGTGATTCTTCATGGATGGAGTCTTAAAAGAATAATTTACATACGATACTTTAAAGAATTATACCTTCATCTATGACTTTTTAAATATATGAGAGCGGTCCAAATCAATATCGTTACAACATAAGTCTATTGTTTTTAATATATAATTCCTGCACGAAACAAAACGTAAGAAAATATGTTAATAAAATTGACTACTTAACATTTTAATTTGCGAATTATAGTCAAATATTGTTGATTTAAATGCGAATTAACGATAAGTAATCAGAGGTAAATAATCAAAATTAATAACAAGGAAAAGTATCAATGCAAATAAAATTTAAGTCTATAAACTGCTTGTTTAGTTAGTATATACAAATGGTTGCCATAATGTTTACATTTGTTGCACCGTACAACTTAATTTAGAGTTGAGTTGATATTTTTTAATCAAAGATTAATATTTTATTTTCAGGATGAATTATTAATTTTAAACCAAGGAGAAATATTTTATTTATTAAAGCCGTGCACAAATCAATATTTTCATTGTGATGTAATCGCAATCATAGGCTCTGCCTTAAAATATGATTAGTGTATAGGTGTACAAAGCCAAAAGGTCCGTAGTTTGAGTTATGTATTCAGGTGTAATTTTTCATTATTTTTTTTAAACAACAAAGAAAAATATGCTCAGAAATCACTGGTAAAATTGGGTTTTTGTTGTAAACTACTTTTTTTGCCGACCTCCTGGACCCCTGACCTTTAAAATGAGAGGTTGTTTGTCCAAATCAGTTCAGCCATATCCTCGTAACTTCTATCGTCGGAAACGGGCTTATCAAATTATATGTAGGATGCTAAAATCTGCCTGGATAAATATCCTATAGAATAAAAAAAAAAGCTTTATTGCAATTTGTTAGGCGGTTCCAGCTATCTTAAGCTACATACAGACATAGAAAGATACAGACGACACTTTGTTTTAAAAATAGTAGCGAGATTGTATTGGGCATCACTTTATTGATAGTGTTAAAATAATGTGCGTCAACTCGAAAATTTTAGGATATTTCTAACCCAGAATTTTTATTATATAGTATATTACTAACATTTGTTTTCAACTAAAATACCTTTTTTTGTTTATTGCTTTACATAAAATACCCTTAATTTATATGAATTAATAAAAACATAGTATACATTAATATGAACATAGGCTAAATTCATATATATATACAGGCTACATGGTAAAAACATAGGCTACACCTATTCAAATATGTGCTGTATATATGCATATATATATACTACAAAAATACATACATATACTACATAAATAAATATATAGGCTACATAAATACATACATAGGCTACACCTATTCAAATATGTGCTGTATATATATATATATATATATATATATTACAAAAATGCATACATATACTACATAAATAAATACGTAGGCTACAAAAATACATACATATACTACATAAATAAATACATATACTACATAAATAAATACATAGACTACATAAATACATACATAGGCTACATAAATAAATACATAGGCTACATAAATACATGCATAGGCTACATAAATACATACATAGGCTACATAAAGACATGCATAGGCTACATAAATACATGCATAGGCTACATAATAAATACATACATAGGCTACATAAATACAGATATAGGCTACATAGATACAAATACAGGTTACATAAGTGCAGATAAATACAGATATAGGCTACATAGATAACAAATACAGGTTACTTAGTTACAAATATAGGTAACATAAATACAGATATGGGCTACATACATATTTACACAGGTTACAGGTAAACAAACAACAGGAAAAAACAATGTTTCTTCTCTCACGGGCATGTGAAAACAATTTTTCATCAAAATCTCGAGCTCTTATTATTTCAGTATCACAATACTTAATACATACTTCCTAAACATGAGAAAATAACAATTGGGGCTTCAAAAGTTGAAAGAAGTTTTCTCTTATGGATATTAAAAATCGTATTTTATGCATCCTCTCCTTTTTCTATCGTCCCTCTTTGTTGGAAGAGATTCACAGCATATTTACATCATCTTGAGTTCTCTCTTAACCCTTGAATAGTCCGTTTTCTGAAGTTTGTGTGTTGTTGCTTTTCTTTACTTTTGGAATAAAACTACATAACAACTTTTATTTAATATCAGAAATAACATTGGTTGCCACGTTTAAGCTAAGCTTTACTTTAATTAATAAAATAACATTGTAAATGCAAACACTTTATGAACAACAAGGCTATTTTTCACCAATTACTGAATTATGCATTTATTACTTCTAATATAATGAGACAGTCCGTGAGAAAGTTTACCTCGAAATTGTTATGAATCTTCCCGTTTTATGTGTTTTCAAACCCATAAAGGTGGATTCTACAAATTCATAATTCATGTATGTATATTTGTATTTCTGTCTATCTGTCAGTCTGTCCCCCCCACGGGTTCAAAATGGTTTGATTGATTTTGTTAAAACTTTATATTTAGATATTATAAGTTTATAATTCATACACAGCTTTAATGTCTACATATGTGACGTGTAGGAGCTCTAATGTCTACATGGTGTTACGTGGGGGGAGCTCTGATGCCTACATGGTGTTACGTGGGGGGAGCTCTGATGTCTACATGGTGTTACGTGGGGGGAGCTCTAATGTCTACATGGTGTTACGTGGGGGGAGCTCTGATGTCTACATGGTGTTACGTGGGGGGAGCTCTGATGTCTACATGGTGTTACGTGGGGGGAGCTCTGATGTCTACATGGTGTTACGTGGGGGGAGCTCTGATGTCTACATGGTGTTACGTGGGGGGAGCTCTGATGTCTACATGGTGTTACGTGGGGGGAGCTCTGATGTCTACATGGTGTTACGTGGGGGGAGCTCTGATGTCTACATGGTGTTACGTGGGGGGAGCTCTGATGTCTACATGGTGTTACGTGGGGGGAGCTCTGATGTCTACATGGTGTTACGTGGGGGGAGCTCTGATGTCTACATGGTGTTACGTGGGGGGAGCTCTGATGTCTACATGGTGTTACGTGGGGGGAGCTCTGATGTCTACATGGTGTTACGTGGGGGGAGCTCTGATGTCTACATGGTGTTACGTGGGGGGAGCTCTGATGTCTACATGGTGTTACGTGGGGGGAGCTCTGATGTCTACATGGTGTTACGTGGGGGGAGCTCTGATGTCTACATGGTGTTACGTGGGGGGAGCTCTGATGTCTACATGGTGTTACGTGGGGGGAGCTCTGATGTCTACATGGTGTTACGTGGGGG
>CABFWB010001268.1:103666-165088 GCA_902151455.1 Timema bartmani
ATGTCTACATGGTGTTACGTGGGGGGAGCTCTAATGCCTACATGGTGTTATTTGGGGGGGGAGCTCTAATGTCTACATCGTGTTAAGTGGGGAGAGCTCTAATGTCTACATGGTGTTATTTGGGGGGGAGCTCTAATGTCTACATCGTGTTACGTGAGGGAAGGTGGGTACATCACAATGTTACGTAATACAGATCTTATTCTATTGTTGAAAATAATATGTGTCCACGTTTTCACTGTTAATCATATACTTATGAATAATTTCCGAATATGCAGGAGGTTGAAAAGCAAATAACTCTAGAAAGTTTGTAAATCTTCCAAATACTCTTCTGTATGCGCAGTAATGATTATTAAATATATGTAGTAAAATTTTTTAAGTCATTTATATTATGTACTTAAAAGGAAGTCTGAGTAGTATCACTCTTGATATGAAAAGTTGAGTATCACCTGTTAGAGGGAGAAGGGGTAAGACTAAACATCTATTTGGTGTTACATGGGAAAGTGGGGGAGTAGATAGGTTTAAAAATGGTAAAACAAAATAGTCACGTGTTATATGAATGATCCCTAATCGTCTGTTAATATCGTGTATCTTGTGTTAGCTTCACAATAAGTATTGGATGAGAGTTCTGAATATCCTGGCAAACGTTAGTCTCCTCAAGTTCTTCAGGCTCAACACATTATGAGAGTTGGTTATATTGGACAAACATTTCCTTGTTTAATTTTATTTTGTAGTCTACATCTCCTAGTAGCTTGAGGAGAAAGTACGTTGTAAGGCTCTTTCATATTTGTGATGACATGTCTCTGAATCAAAGTTTGAATCTACCTACCACAAATTAAATATTAAGCTGTATGTGCTGATACTGAGCTTATGATGCTTCACTCGGCCTATGTGTTTTATTTACTGCGATTCATTTTCAAACTAAGATACCACTTCCTCTACCAATTGCTGATGTCTTTCCACCATTTTCTAGGGTAACATAGAGGTGTTTGTACAGTAGCCCCATGGCTTGTTTGGTGCTGACTGACAGTTCACAGATGACAGCTGACGGCTTTGAAAAGCTACCAGACCAAACTTTGTATCCCTACGCCGAACCATATGATCTGCAAAAAACATGTGTTTTGCAGCTGTCACTTCTGACAGTCAAAATTTAGGTATATACCTAAATGTTGACTGTCAGAAGTCAGCTGTGAGCTGTCAGTCAGCACCAAAGAAGCTATGGGGCTACTGTAGTTTACCTACCTGCAGGAGTATATGGTTCTAATTCACTATATTAGAAAAAATATTCAAAATTTAAAGGTACCCTGTGACGTTTGGCTATCTCCGTTACATACAGAATCCGTTACATACAGAATCTAATCGGTAGTTAAACAGAGCATTAATATAGAAGAAAGCTAACGTTTGTACAGTACAATGAATTGTTCATGAATAGCTAATCTTGGAAGATTGAAATTAAATTTTAGTTTAGGATGTAGCCTTATCAAGTATCATATTTTTCACTTCATTTTTCATTTATTTGAGGTATTTAACGTTCACTTCTGAACCTATCGATTATTTCATGACACACCTTATAAACTAACTTAAATCTAGAACAAACACAACATCCCATCCCTGACCGTTAATTCATCACTATTAACGGGGAAACCCACATTCTACTAATGATAAATCTTTTGACCGTGCCAGGAATCGAACCTAGGACCCTATAACTCAGTTTACAGACACGCTGACGACTAAACTAATGTTTCGAAAAAGTATCATATTTGTAGAAGTGAAAAAATAGCACCTAGGTACAGGAATCGAGCTCGGAACCTTGGCCTTTTTCAAAGGGTTTCTGTTTCGATTCCTGTGTTCATGTGTCATTTTTTTAAACAAAAACAAAACTAGAAAAAACTTTAGTATAAATAAAACTAAAGGATTAAACAGAAATGATAAAATGATAAGATGTATGAAAAAGCTTGTGTACTAAGCTTTTCAACTCCAATCCATGGTAAAAAAGTGAAGGTACAAAGATATTTTTGTTAATTTCCGTAGAGAGTATAAGATATTCAAGTAACTAATGTGAATATGTTGTTGATGTTCCAGAAGTTCACTTCAGGACGATACTACTCCTGTTCTCTGAGACATCTACACAGAGGCAGTAGAGAGGATTCCTGCGAACAGACGTACATTTAACACGCGGCAGCGACAGGTAGGCCGGACAAAACCGGGCAGGTTTGACATAGCACACGCTCGGCCCAGTTCTATCGTCAGGACACGTTCTGTTATCTCTTCACTTCACTCCTTTCTTTTCACTTTATTGGTCTCAGAAGACCGGTTCACGCGGTTATATAGCCGTTACGGATGAACTATTTAACAGTATTACTTATATAATTGCAGTTTGTAGTATTAAACTGATCTGCCTTAAGTTAAGATAAATTTTGTTGAGGGCTGATATTTCCTAGTTTTTAATAGTATAAGATCTATACACAAAAAAAAAGCGTCTAGATTTTGGTCTATTTACAGAAAACTTTCCAACATATAATTGCATTCATCTCCAAACACGTGTAAGCTGGCGTGACGCATATATTATTACTACTACACACTCAAACTTAGTGTAGGATCAAGACAAATATATTGAATTATTATAAATGACACTCGGGATTGAACCAAATTATACCTAAACTCTATTATGAATGGACATTTAAACACCTTTTATAAAACAAATAAATCTTTTTTTTACTGCTGTCATAATCTATACCATTTTACTATGTTGTTAGTTGTAAAAGCGAGGACTTTACGTCAGAAGTAAATGGTAATACTCGCATATCTTAAATCTGGATGTAATGACATCTAAAGTCATGAGTAAAACTGTCACTTTAGTATCCCTCCCTTGTGAGACAAGGTGAAAGGTTGAGTGAATGACCGAACGACTACTATTATTATGTGTATTAAAGAGAAGGGAACTCGTACAACGGTTGTAACCTTGTTGGGGGGGTTGGGGTTCAGCCGTCACCCGGCTGCCTGCAAGTCCGTGTCTTTAAATCTTACAATATATTCTAAGGGCTAGTCTAAGTGCACAAATCCTCTAGTTAGGTGTCACACATCAACACTTTGCTTACACGCACAAGCCGCTCTCTACAACAACTGCTCACAAGCCACTGTTTACAACATCTGCTCACAAGCCACTGTTTACAACATCTGCTGACAAGCCACTCTCTACAACAACTGCTCACAAGTCACTGTCTACAACAACTGCTCACAAGCCACTGTCTACAACAACTGCTCACAAGCCACTGTTTACAACAACTGCTCACAAGCCACTCTCGACAACAACTGCTCACAAGCCACTGTCTACAACAGCTGCTCACAAGCCACTGTCTACAACAACTGCTCACAAGCCACTGTTTACAACTGCTGCTCACAAGCCACTGTCTACAACAACTGCTCACAAGCCACTGTCTACAACAACTGATCACAAGCCACTGTCTACAACAGCTGC
This sequence comes from Timema bartmani, assembly GCA_902151455.1. Lineage (NCBI taxonomy): Eukaryota > Metazoa > Arthropoda > Insecta > Phasmatodea > Timematidae > Timema > Timema bartmani. The sequence continues at coordinate 107,142 of CABFWB010001268.1, forward strand.
TCACAAGCCACTGTTTACAACAACTGCTCACAAGCTACTGTCTACAACAACTGCTCACAAGCCACTGTCTACAACAGCTGCCTAGAGCTCTGGCATAGGACACACAAACTAGTTTTTGTCATTTTGGAAGCNCTGCTCACAAGCCACTGTTTACAACAACTGCTCACAAGCTACTGTCTACAACAACTGCTCACAAGCCACTGTCTACAACAGCTGCCTAGAGCTCTGGCATAGGACACACAAACTAGTTTTTGTCATTTTGGAAGCTTCCTCCAATCACGTCATAGAGTATCAATCAAAATACATCTGTGCCACACCACAGCGACACATGATAGCTAACACAGCAGTTCATACGGATGTATCATTGACCTCAACTAATCTAGCGGAACACGGGCGTACGTGCCAATCAGAGCGAATATTGCTCCTGTTTCAGACACATGACACTCAACCTACAGTCAACTGGAACAGAAATCCCTAACAATATATACTAATCAAGCTAAGAATGTCACTAAGCTGAGGGCATCAATCACAGAGTGCTATTTTATAGGTATTTATAGTATAATATCAAAAGTAACAGCTGCAGATAACATTACTTGATGTATGAATCAGCTAAAGTCTACCTATTAAGTTTTTATAATGCAGATATGTCCATTCATAAGAAAGTTGGAATATATTATTGACACTTAACAAGCATCCTCAGAACACAGGCTTGTCATGTCAGTGAAGGGATCACATTGCTTAAACCTAGATAGAGATAAAACCACGTATAGGCCTAGAAAAAATCGTTCCGGGTCAAGGTTATAGAAATATATTAATTTATTTATTTTGTAACACTCAATCCTCTTAATGCATTATTTGATCAAAAACTTTTTAAACTTAACAGTAGTTAATTCACAAACACTCATATCGATTATAGAAAGATTAACAAATCCATTAATTATTTAATAAAGCATACAATAACACTAAATATAACTATATATTATTAAATAATTAATTTTAATAAATGCTATATTTTAATATTAATTGTGCTACTTAGTATAAGTATTTTAATTTCGAATTAAAAAAATCAAAACTACAAGAAATATGTATTCATATTACTCACAGTTGTGAAACACACAAACTTGATTAGATATGAAGATGTATTCAAACACTGGTCGTGAATGACTTTGAGCTAATATAGTTATTTAATTTTTACCGATTGAGTTAGAGACACAGAGAGCTTATCTCCCTGCAGATGTCACTATTGGTCAGCTTTATATCACTACAGAAAATAATATATCTATATTAAAAGTGAGAACACATATGATATAGTAACAAGTTAACCACGCATTCAACAAACAAATATCGTTTGGAACTTCATTTTGTTTGAAAGATGTTCATCATGACGTGATATTAATGAGTTTATAATATACCATGGAGGGCTTGACAAAGTTTTACAGTGAATTACACCTCTATTAGAAAAAAAATAGTACAAAGTGTGAACAAAGTTTAATCCAAAATAGTGGTTTTCATGTAACACGTGATGGTTGCACTTGTGTGATAGTCGGGATGCCAAATACCTTATATTCATATAACATTTTCCAAGGTATGAATAAAATGGTTGATGTGTAGATTTCAAATCCACTTGATACCACTCTGTAAAACTTGAGCAATTTGATCAATTCAATATGGCGACCAATATGGTCAACAGAAGGTAAGCATTGATATTGTGATACCAAATTAATGTGTGGCATATCATTTTATATGTTTTTTGGGTCAAGAAGTGAGAAAATAGAGCTACTTTGCTGAAAAAAAACACCATAAGTGTTTTAACAATGGAAAATAATTTTTTAAACTTAGTAATTCTAGTTTTGTTCTATTTAAAAGCAAAAATCACATTAAGCTTATAAACTGTAAAATATTGATTAGGATAACAACATATACATTACAGAAATTAAAAGTAAAAAGCGAGCTAAAATAGATCATCTTCAGAGTCGCTTTCTGTTATTGATTAAAAAATTTTGGTTTAAGGGTTATAACACTTCCTACCTTCAGTGACACATTAACCTGCACGAAATACTACTTCCCCGACAGGTACAATTCATAGAATAAGCGATTTGCCATTTCCAAAATGTAGTCAGGTGTGATTTCAGTGTTCCCTGGAATGGCTATGGGAATGGGTTCTTTGTTTTCTTCTTTTCTCTGCCATCCAAATGGTAAAGATGGTAAATGGTAAAGATGTATTATTTGCAGATAGTCATAGAATATCCTGGAAGTGAGCCTGACTAACATTTTCCACAAAACATTCAGTAGAAAAAGATGGAGCTCTCAGCTGCACCTGTCCAATTTGTTTCGCCCAAAAAGAAACTCTTGTTTCTGTCATATCAACGGCATCTTCTCTACACCATAACAAAGATCTACACATGTTGTGAATTCCTTTATTACTTCTGTCATAATGCTTTCTATACGACCCCATTTTTTTAGCTTTTCACCAGACTAGAAACTTTTTTTTAAATTGTATTCTCTATTCCGTATATTGGGACAACAAAAGTACGGCCAGAGAGGGAATGGGCAGCGGGCAGACTTGAAATTGTGTTTTCGTGATTTAATGCGGTTGCCTTAATATCTACTGTTGTCATCAATGTTTTAAGTAACACCATGTAGAACTAATTATTTATGGATAGAATATGGTAGTAGTGCAACAGTAGGACAAACACATCCGTATCGTCAAAGATAACATGAACTGTTATATCTTCTTTTTCTCCCGGCTCAACTATCAGTTGCTGAATTATAATAAAGTCAAGCCTCTTCGTGCTCTGTTTTTAAATCGGTTCTTTGAGTCGCATCTCTATTTTGTATCTGAAGTGGTATTAGATCTTGACCAGTAACATACAAATGGTTATAAAATGATATATTGGATACATATTCAGCAATATACTTGCAGAACAGCTGTATCAACTGATTTTCTTCTCATTATTTGATAATATTTGCACTTTGTGGGATAATGGTCTCTTTTCTATAAGAATGAACTTTGATGCTTGACTTCCGCGAGCAGCTCTTGTTGTTGTCTTGATACTGAATTTATAGTATTATACCAAATTCACATGGGCAGCTTTTAGCTTATCAACAACATTTTCCACAAAAAAATTCATGAAGTCACTCCTCCTGCATGCCGGTGCCATACCCATGGTAAAGTACAACCATCAATGACAATTAATAAAGGTGAACTAATTGTTCTGACTGATAGTGGCACAGCCTAAGTGTTCAACAAAACAGACTTGTCAACAGCCTCTTGCATGCTTCCATCGTCTTTAAACATAGATGTAGGCACTTGAGAAAGTTTGTATTTTAATACATCAGTCATTTTTATACATGTTTGCTTGAAGGGCAATAACTCTAGAGTACCACAGCGTAGTGTCCATCAATACTGCAACTTTACGTTTGCCACTTTCTTTCTTTTCGTCCATGCTTATTACAGATTTGTGAAGAATAGCTTAAAACCAACTTGGAAGGCTTTCTTTAAACTTCCACACTGCTGTAGATCCCATTTCATATGCCTCATCCACATTAACACTTTTGGATGCTATTTTTCCAGAAGCAATATTTACCAAATACTCAGGATGCTTAATGGATTTAAAGGTTGTATACGTAACTCTAGCTTTTTCTTTAGCTTGGACCTGTCTGCAGCATCATGACTTATTATTCTTTTGCATTCTTACTTGTGAAAACGCAATTCTTCAGGACCCTTTTGTTTACCCATGCCCCACAGATCGTCCTCTAGCTGATTGGTCGCATGCATATTTAAAGTATACTGCTGCTCTATTCAGTGTTAAACCAGTCAAAGAGGTCCCTTGTTAACCATGCCATTTCTCAAAAGTATTTCGATCATTTTATCTCACCAAATGTCATTCAAAAAGCCACTTTTATATCTCATTACATGTTCTCATTTCAAAAAACTGTCTAGGTATTTCCATGGCTTATTTTCCATTAATATAATATAAAGAGAAGGATCTCGTAAATAATTCCAGTGGCCAGCAGCAGCTAAGTAGGGCAACCTTTCTAATACACTCTAAAAGTGATTACACCATTTTGTTTCCCTCTTTGTTCTCACAAAATGCATCACTAGAAGGACTGGTTTAATAACACAGTAAGCCCATAAGCGAGTGGTTTGGCTCTGAGTACAACTTTCTTTTAATTTCCCAATCATAACATCAAAACCAGTCAAATTATTTTCTTCAAAGAATTTTCGTGGCACCTCTTCTGCTAATAGCCTTAAAGCTTGCATATTCTGAGGAAATTTTGTACTACTCAACATATGTAGCACTCCAGCAAATGCACACTCTAGGATTCTATTCCACTGCCAGGCATGAATGTACCCACACACGGGATTAAAGACATTAGTGTGTGCTTACCAAGGTGAGGGACGAAGTTTGAAAAATTTTCAGGATCATTCCAAATAATATCAACAACTACAGTACTTTGTATATAGCTTGATCTGCCGTGAATACTACAAATGGCTACCCACACTCTTCATTTATTCGTTTGATTTCTAACATGGATGTTAAACAGTTTCATGATTGGTTAGGGGCAAATCAATCAATGGTAGGTAGGCCTACATTACTTGTGTTGTGTTCACAACATCATGAATTTATTTTCGGGCCATCTTTGTATTGAAACCATGATACGCAGGTATATTTTCACTGGAAGTAACAGTCTTTAGGAACTTGAAGTATTTGTTTTGTGCCTTCATAACTGATATCTTCTGGCACACTGCTAGAATCAATACTTTAAATGGGGAGGAGGGGAATGTGTCAGAGAAACTGCAGGCACTTTATTGGACACTTTGTACCTTGCTATTGTAATTTTAGGTTCTGTAGGAAGAGTTTCTTCATTTTTAGCTAGTCTAGGAATTTAAATTAGTTCTTATTCTTCATTCTTAGTGGCTTATGCAAATTTGGTGAGGATCATTCCCATTTCGTGAGTTTGTTGTAGTCTACTTTCAGAGCAAAGAGTTTTATCAAAGTTGTCACCAACAATTTGTACTAATCCATCACATTTCTTGATGCCCCTGAATGTATAGTTTCCACTTCAAACTTTTGCCACAGATGTCCGAGAACGCTTGTGTTCGTCGCGAGTAGTTTAAATCTTAAAATGGCTCAGTTCTTCAATGATAGACTTTTTCTTCAGTAAATTGGAGAAAGTCACTTGAAGTTTATTTGGAGAATTTTAGAAGATACAAAAGTGTTTGGCTACATTCACGTTTTATAGAATTGACGTTGATCCTATCATGGTACTTGGATGTGTCCGTGGTGAGAGTTTAGCTTCGTATAACAGTTGCTAGGGGCTTTACATGCTCTGGTATGTTAGCTTCTTCGTTTTCTGTTGTGATTAGCGTCATTGTGCGATGATTTCTGAACAAAAGTTATTTTCCAAAAGGTTATTGCAGTTTTTGCACAAAGTTCATTCGTGATAGAGTGATTTCTCCAAAATCCAAGTATAAAGAGTATATCTCGACATTGTTCCATGTTTTACTACTGTTTTCAGTCATTTCTTGTGTGATTTCTTTGAAACCATCATCTTCCTCTCTCATAGCCTCACAAAGTAATTTATTTTTTGCTGCACTTATATTTCGATTACTCGCAAATAATTTATGGTACTTCCAGTGAGTTCTAGCGTTCGCAGCATGTAAACTATTAATTGCAACCCCTAAAATTTGTATTTGTTTCTATTCAGCCCCTGTATCCTGTCTTTTATTGCAAACGTCTAATACTCAATTTTTAAACTCTACTATCCTTACAATAAAATAGTGACTGTAGTGATCAGGAAGTTTAGATCGCAGTCTATGCACTCTTCTTCGCAAAACATGCAATCACGTTTTAAAATAAAATAATCTTATTCCGAGCTTAACTGTCGTTTAGCTTGTTTCACTCGGTCTTTTTCCTTATGGGGCGTTCTCTTAAGGAATCGATTTATGTGAGTCTTTGAGGTATTAGACACTCGTTCGGTGGAAATGTAATACCAAATTAGGGTCGGCTGTGAAACGTTGATCCAAAGTCTCAAAATGTCGTCTCCTCACTGTTTACTTGCAGATATTATTGAATCAATTCTTTTCTCATATACTCATACTGCCTTGTATATTACACTTAAAAAAAACACTCTTCTTCTCTGAAATATGACCTTGTCGTAGAACATATCTTCATTAGTTCTTTTTTACAACCTGAAACAAAACAAAAACTAGCTTCTGGTGGTCATATTGGACGCCATCTTTAATTACTCAAATTGCTCAAGGGTTACAGAGGGACATCAATTGGAATCTTAAAAATAGACATCAAAATGAACCAGAAACAGAAAAAATATACATTCATACCGCAAAACATGCTTTTAATTTTGGCACCCGGACTATGAGTACTAGTTCGCTATAGTGATAATAGAGAGAACTGGGTCGAGTCAATGCTCGCTGCTCGTCAAAGATGTACTTGTAGTTCTGACCGTCTCGCACCAACTAACCTACTCGCTCATTACTTTGATGCGATTGTCCGTCGTCTGCTCCTCAACACAGCATCACCAAAGTTAAGAGGGGAGGGAAGAAGAGTTTACAGCAGTATTTTCGGAATAAAATACACCTTTGGCTAAAATATTTCTCCAGTTTATACCTTAAGTTTAATTTTCTACATCACGTAATCTTAATTGCTCTTGAATATTTGTCATGAGTGCATTGACATTTGTTGAAAAACTATTTAAATAAACCACTTTTCAGTAGCCCAGTGGTCTAGGGCATCGATTTTTTGCTAGACTAACCTTCTGATGACGGGAATATCAGGGGTTGAAACCCAGTCCAGTCTACCAAGGGTAGTTTTTCCTAAATAAAATAAATAAAAACTGTGACGGAAGAAATAAAAAAATGAGAATTTCTTTTCTGTCAGTTTGAAGCAAAAATTGGCCTGGGATGGAGACGGAAATTCATTGCGATGTTACCCTGAACAACGCCAGGTATTTCTGCTAGTATTTAAATAAAAAGGAGAGGTCTTAGTCAAACTCTGAATTGCCTATGACAAATATTTGAGAACTGTTATATGTGTGAAAAATAAAACCAAAAGCTGTTTGTTTTTTTGCCAAAAAAAGCCTTCTTTATAATTTATTTAAAATACTTGCCTAAACTCCCATCCCACCTTAACAATTATTCATTTTATTCACTGATCGCTTATAGTAAGTGTATTGTAGTAATATATGAGAGATGCAACTTGAGAACACTTCATTTCCCTCTCTCTCATCCTTAATGCCCCAAGGTCAAGTCTCCCTCTACCCCCACTTTCCTTATGACAGCTTCTAAGAACGGATATAATTGGCTTACCACCATTGACGCTTGTAAGAGAGTGAGACTGCACTCAAGCAACATATTTTATTTACCTGAGATCAGGGAAAAGTATTTTATCAAAGTTAATTAAAAATTGTGAGCACATGTTTGAAAATAAATAATAATAATTATGACATTATTAGAGATGAACAGTATTAATGTAATTATTCTTCTGCAACAAAATCTTTAAAGTGATAACTAAAGAAAATATTTTGATATTGTATTTTTAAAATAGTCTTAATTAAAAGACCTTCAAAATTGTATTTTGTAATTGAAATATTTTTAATGCTGCAAAACGTGGATGTCTAGTTGAATAAACATCCTTGATGCCTTGTTGATGAGCAGATACGTCAGGAGCCGTAATTATAGTCTTAGTCTTTAGAATCCTCTCTACTTCTGTGAGCACTTCACAAGTTTCCCGCACGTAGACACACACGTAGACACACATGTAGACGGTGACTGTAGTTAAGAGTCGCACGTGACAACTTCCAGTAGACTAATGGCAGCCCGCTAGCTAGAACAGTGGTAGAGTGTGGATGTAAACAAACCCAGAGATGACTTGGTACTAGTACCATTAGCGTACGTATCTTTGTTTTATTCATCATCCGTTTGCGTCACACGTATATTTTAAAATAAGAGAGTGGAGGAGGGTGAGGAAGGTAAGATTTAGAGAAAATATACCCCCCGCATTTGCGTTGAGGGAGAGTAGGGAACCATCCAAGAAAATCAAGCCTCATAACACCCGACCAGGATTCGAATCCCGATCTCCCAGTCATCAGCAGTCCAGTATATTTCAAGAGTGATGACTTAGGGTTCGGCCAGACTGACAAACGTGCGAGCGAGCGCGCAAGCGACTGGGTGGCCAGACTGGCGAGCGCGTGATTAGCAGATAGCTCTCGTTAGTTGTTGACAGAAGAGGCTCCGAATCTTGGCTGAGTGAACTGAGGGTTTGAACAAGTGATTTATTGTTGTGATTTTCTCATTTTCTCTCCACGCTGATGCTAATTATTATTTGTAAAGGCCTACTTTGATAATATTGAAGTATTTTAACATATCAGTTTTACATATATATACACATACATATAAGTATGGTTTATGATCTTACCAATTAAATTAGGCCGTTAGTAGCAAGTGTGCTAAACCTATCGATATTTTTAAAAATGTCAAAATGAGAAGTTTTCCTAGCACTCAATGAACCAACATGCAATAATATTGCCTAGCACACGTAAACTATACTGTACCGGGTCGAGCGCGCGCTCCAGTCTGGCCACCTCTCATTACAACCCATGTGTTCTATTTTATATTTTAGTCGCTTGCTCGCTCAGTCTGGCCGCCCCCTTAGACCATCATACCATCAAAGCTGTTTACACCCTACTGTCTTAAAAAGGTGTTTGTTTGTTGTTTTTTCTTGCATTTTAATTTAGTCGCATGATCTGCTATTTGAATTTTAAAATACAGACTGTATGTACTACACGCTATGAACGCCACCTTTAATAGAAGGTTGTGTTCAGAATTAATCTGTTTCGGTTAATGTCAATTATCAGTTTATGTATCGCGCTTTTAGGCTTGTATTTTTAAGTTAACATAAGTTGTTAGTTAAATGAATCGTATGGGCTTATTTAAGCTTTATTTTCTTTAGCTTAATTAATAGAAATAATGTTCTTTATACTTGAAATGTCTTCTTCTTCCTTTTCACCAAGCCAAGTCTACGACCTTGGGCACCCTTGTTGCGGGGCATTCCGTATTATGCATACCCTAGCAAACTGTGCTGCTCGAGCCTGGTTTTTTTTTTATATATTGAGACATTTCTGTTTCACCTCAAGTTGACAGATGAGCTTTCATTTTCTGTGATCTTATATACTAGCATGATTGTCTCATACTAACTGATTAATTCGTCCATGGCCTTGTTAATGGCGTGCTCACGATTTTCCGTAATTAATTTGTTTTTCACGTATGTTCTTCAACATGAAAGGGCTTATTTCTTAGCACTGTTTCACAGTAAGAACCAAGAAACAATTTAGTGGCATAATATATATATAATATCTGTGGCAACAGATATTTCTCCGAGCTCAAACTTGTGTGATTATCTCAGAAACGGGGAAAGCTAGACAGTTTCTCCAAGACATCTTTTTTGTTAATTTTTACTCCATGTTTTGTAATCTTAAGTCAAAATTGGTAATACTTAATCTGACATATTTTATTGCAGAAAAAAGTGTTATAACTCCCTCCATTTTTTTTTACATGATGGGGGTGGGTAACGGTTACAGCACATTTAGTTTATTAATGATCAACGTTTCAATAAGTAGTATACAAAGATTCGTTGTAATACCCTAAGCAGTTTTAATAATATTTCATACAACAGTAGTTTTTAGCTCTATCTTAGGGGTGTGTACCGCCCTTAATATTTAATATTTACCCTTGTTTGCTGAAGTGAATTATTCTTTTTTCACCCAAGGAATAGCCTGCCAAAGTTTGATGCAATTTTTTAGATACACGTTGTATATAATTTATAATAATAGTCGAGAATATGTGCCCATTAATGCTATATGCATAAATTAATTTTTTTAATGGAATGTTGATGAGAAATTTATAATTGTATAGGAAATGTACACGCATTTGCATGGAGGAAAAGTGTGAAACACTTACACCGGACACCGATGTGGGTTTTGGGACTGTTCTTAAAATGAAATTATATAGAGCATATATAAATAATAAAATAGCTAGGCCCTTATTTTATAACATATACATATTAAGTTTAATAAAAATACAAACCCACTTCGGTTCCTGCATGGTCTAAGGCACCACTCTCACATTATACTAGATTGCCGATGACGGTGAGATTGAGGTTCGAATCTCAGTCGGGTGTACCGAGGGGGGTTTTACCAAAATGATTCTCCACTTTACCTCCACGCAAATGTGGGTACACTTCCGATAAATATAACCTTCCTCATCACTAAAACCATTAGCATAATTGGGTAATTAGTACATAGGAGTATAAGCCGAACGGATAGAAAGATGCAGTGCTAAAAAAAAGTATTTAAATATGTCACACTGATTGAATAACATTATGTATGTAATGTAGCGCCTAGAAGTTAGGTGGACACGTGGCCTATGGTCTAGACGTCAATCTCGTCTATTATCCTTTAACTGTGATGGGTGGTCGCGATTTTAATCTCAGTTGTGTGTATTGAGGGTGTTTAATTAAATGGTGTTCCACTCTCTCTCTACACTAATCCGGATATATTCCCTCCAAATACCTCTCCCTAATTCCTATCCCACTAGCGTAGATAAATGTGGATAGCCCAGCCATGTTATTAGACAGTGTAAATACATACAAATATAAGGAGAGCCAATGAAGATTAGACATAGTTTTACACTAAACCAGCGTACAGTAAAAATATGATAATTTTTAAATTAATTAAAGTCTCTCTTCTTATTATTTTTTTATATGATCAAATACATTAAATCAGATTAGAAGAACAGTACCCGAATTTTGGATATTAGAACGCTAAACACGCAATTATTTTTTAAAAATAGGCTAATTATTTCTGTACCACGTCATAGTATCCGTCCGTCTTTTCGCGTTTTAATGGTTTGTCGAGGAGAATTTTAGATTTAATGTAGGCCTACCCTCATTTCCGTTGAGGAAGAGCAAATAAGCCATTTATGGGGGGGTGGGGGGTGCACACATAGTACGTAGGTCTAGGATTCAAATGCCGATTGACAGCCTCACCAGAAAACCAGCATATTAGACTCACTTGACGAGAATAAGACTGGGCGATCTCCTTAGCGTAATATACTCTTACTTGGTGCTAGAGACCAAGTGCTGGAGATGGCGGTGAGTGCTCTTTGTGCTGATTTAAAAATGAGATAAAAGTTATCTAATACGACCTCTAGAATCGCCCGTAGTCGAGCATTTCAGATGCAGTATATCCACGATAAAATTTCTTATGGGAAGTGATGTTTAAAAACTATGATGAACAACATGAGATGTAGCTGAAGCTATTTTAAAAACACGACCTCCTAAAGGCAAAAAAAAATCAAATGTCTAATGGTTCATAGCTAATCCACCATTAATTTAAAATAACCCGCCTCGGTGGCATAGTTGGCTAACGTGCTAGTCGTGTTGAGCTCGACTGACGAGGACGGGGAGATAGAGATTCGAACCTCGGTCGGGTGAGCTGGGGGTGGCTTTTCCTAAATGGTTTTCCACTCTCCCTCTACGCAAATGCGGGTTCACTTCCTCTAAATTCAACCTTCCCAATTCCTAATCCATTAGCGTAATTAGTACTTAAGCGTATAACCCGAACCGGTAGTAAGACGCGGTGCTAAATAATAAATAATAAATTTAAAATACCTACATCTAAAACGTTAGCAGACTAAAATAAAAAAAAGTAAGTAAATAAAAACAAACTTCTGCTTAAAAATTTATTTTTATGTGTAGTAGTAAATATTTCAAAGTTTAAAAAGTATTCAGTCGATCGTATTGGAATATTTACTCGTTCATTCAAACAGGCTATTTAGTCAAATGCAAAAAACCAAATACTTGCGATTAATAGGCCTACGTTTAGAAAATTTGATACATCTAATTTAATCACTTAAAACAGCTTTTAAAGTAAATTTTAAAGAATAAAGAAAACTTTTTTTGAAATCAAAACACTGTTTTGTTGAAGTAAAAGTTTTTTTCTGTTTTTGGTATTTTTTATTTACATATTTTTTTCAAAATAAACTTATGCACGATTCACCTTAAATAAAGTGTCATTTTATTTGAGACTTATGCTAATTTAAGAAATATTTAAAACAGTAAAACCCAACGTATTTAACTCCTAAACTATGTAATTATTAATTCAAGGGGCAAAGGGTAAAAGTGGTACAGTGGTTTTTTCAGACACACCGTAAATTGAGAGACCACAGAGTAGAACTCACATCAGTTCGAGTCTCGCCAACGTCAGAAACAGAGTAGAGCTCCAGTGCAAGCCGGTCACAATTAGTGTTTGGGCTTACCCCTTAAACCTCAATCTATGCATCCCCTATAATTAATAAACATGGTATTTATCATAGGGAGACAGTGGGCCAATCTCATTGATTGGTCTATCTTCTTCTAGGGATAAACTGTTAATACTACTAAGTTTTGTACTGTACGATTTTAGATGTTCTTTCAAACTCAAGTATTGGTAGATAAAAACGGCCTTAGTGCACGTCATGTCCACCTGTGTATTGAATGTGTCTCGTTAACACGTTAGCTCGGACCCTAAAATAACCCCTGTTGTCATGCTAATAGAGGAATCTGGATTGTAGTAGGTGTGAACAGGCGCGGATTCAGGGGGGGGGGTCAAAGGGTCAGTTGACCCCCCTATGAAAGTTAGAAAACTAATAAAAATTATGAAATTTCAAATTTTAGAAAGAATATACAACACAGATAAATTATAATATTTTTTATCTTTTTTTGAGCGGACACCTCTTAATCCGAGTCCACACGTTCGTTATTCGTCCACGTTTATTCAATTTTCGACATGACTCAGGTAAGTGTAGGAAAAATATTTGTTTTCATGTAAGAATATTTGTCGTACATAGCGAGTAACGAACCTTGTTCCGCATAGAGGCAGTAGACTACCACACATCAAAGAAGACTTGAGAGCAGTTCGTCCACGAATACCGAATATAGCATATGTGTGGACAGAAGAGTGGTGGAACTGTGGGAGACTCTGCCCCCCTGGAATAAACCCCTCCAGATATATTTCAAATCCTTCGATATTATCGAATATGAAGCTGAAAAATGTCCTTAAATCAAACTCCAAATTACTCTTAGATGCATTATATTGTCAAAAATTTGCCAGAGAAGACCGCTCCAAATAACTAATAGACTAGAGGCATCTAACTGGCAGAAAAAGTCAGAGGAGGAAAGCTCTAAATAGCTTCCAAGGTCATCCAAATTTCAAAAATGTCTAGGGGAGGACAACTCCAAATAGCTTCTAGATGCATGTAATTTTGAAGAATTTTCAGTCGAGGACCACCCCAAATAGACTAGTTTCTGAAATAATTCAATTTTCAAAATGTTGTCGGTGGAAGACCACGTCAAAGATTATTTTATAGAGGTATCTAACTATCATAAAAAATTAAGGTGATGATCACTAGCTTATAGGGGCATCCAAATTTAAAAAATTTCTAGGTTAGGAACACTTATACAAGAATCTATTTTTTTTTAAATTCAAGGTGAAGACTACCCATAGCTCTAGAGTGAACAATTTTTTAAAAAATTGTTGAAGGAGGGTCACTCCAAATAATTTATAGAAACTATCTGATTTAAAAAAATAGGAGAGGATGACCACAGTTTAAAACATACATAAGATCAAATATGAATGAGAAACTATTAAATGTCTTTAAACAGAAATATACATTGTAAGTAACTATGTTATTTATAATTATGACCCACTTGACCCCCCTGTGAAAATAATCTGGATCCGCCCCTGGGTGTGAATACATATGTGTGAGTTACAGGTTATAACAAATTTGGCCATATGTTAACAACTCTTCTTTGGGATGTTCTTAAAGAGTTTTGAAAAGGGGGGGGGGCCAAATTGGCCTTGTGAAATTAAAAAAATTGTGGCCATTTTTTGATAAAGAATGCTAAAACATTCTAACGTAACTCAACAATTAAAAGTGCTAGAGGAAATCTTTTCGAAAAAAAAATGTGACATATTATTGTCTACAACTTTATTTCCTATCATATTCTTGATAAATCTAATGATTTAAAAGAAAATTGCATCACAATGTGACAGTTTTTCTGGGATTACCATTACAATCGCCTGTTAGTAGAAATGAACTCATTGTATGCAGCAATTTAACTCAAAAACAGACATTTATTCATTTAAGTATATAATAACAGATAAGTTATAGGACAAATCAGACAGACAGTCGGCTGTGGGAGGAGATCGCAACAACATTTTATATCTCAAGCAACGAACATCGACTGCATTTCGAAACTCATCGCAGCAAAGAAGCAGCACAGGGAACATCTAGCTGCAATTTCCGACACCTTGACAAAGATCACCGATATCAGCGGAGCAGACGCTTCGCTCATCTACGTAGACTTAGAAGGCGGCACTACGGACCTCCGTTCTGGAAAGACTGTCTCAGCTCCTGTTAGACCTTCCACCTTGGAATCTGAGCCCAGTACACTCTCAGAGCGCCAGAGAATCACCAAATCATCAGGACTCCACCACAGTCTCACAGTTTCATAGCTCAGGGCGAGTCAGCAGCGACGCCGACTAGAGTCCGATCATTTAGCCCCGTCACCAGTCCAAGAAAGCAAGTCTATTTCCAAAAGAAAGGACTCCCAAGAAGTGCTGGTGCTCCTTCAGGAGATTTCGCAAACGTTGGACTCTAACCAGGAACGCTTTAGAGAACTAGAGGCAAGAGTTGACCAGCTAGCTCACCCTCAGCCTGTTCCTCAGCCAGCAGCGCCAACAATTCAGCCGCAGGAACAACAACAACCAGCAGCAAGGATGTTAGCTCCTATTGTCCCAACGTGGCAGCAGGGGGAGACGATGCCAGAGCAGACATATACCCCCCCGGGGTTTGTGTCACCAATCATCCCTCCGCCGGTGTACGGAAGACAATACCACTATGGTGAAGGCGGTGATAGAAGCTCCCAAAGGGTCCGTGGACACGGCCACAAGCAGTCAGGAAACTAATGGATAACCCTCATTTGATTTATCTTGTTTTGCTTGTACCGCAAGTATTTTAGTGAATAAAGAACTGGCTTCGGCCGGGTTCTCTTCCCATGGCAGCTGACTCTCGGCCTTCCCTCGAGATTCCGCGCACCCGTTGTCATAACCATTGGGTGTACAAGCGGGGTCTAGGGGGAGGATTGGGACAGTCGGCTGTGGGAGGAGACCCCAACATTGTGATATACTTTTCTCTTAAACCATTAAATTTATCAAGAAATCCATCAGGGACAAAGTTGTAGGCAATATTGTGCACAGCATTTTTTACTCGAAATGTTTTCCTCTGACGCTTCTATTTTTGAGTTACGTTAGAAAAACTAGTTTTTAAGCATTTTTTCAGATAAAAAATAGCCACCATTTTTGTTTTTTCGCAAGGCCACTTTGCCCCCCTCACCACTCTCCTCACCCCACTCTTTAAGAACATTCTAAAGCAGAGCTGTTAGCATGTGACCAAACTTTATTAAGACTTGTAACTCCCGTGAACTTTTAACGTAGGGATTCACACCTACTACTGAGGGGGTAGGGGAATAAATACGCAGATAAAACTAAGGGCATGATGATAACAGTGGCGGGTGATGATGTAAAAACAAGGGTGATCACAAAATCAAACTTTTAATGAAAAATGTTTTGCAAATATATACATATTTAGAATTAAATAGCCAAAGCTATTATTTATGCTTTTAGTGAGGATTACTCCATCTAGATATCATATTCTGAAAATTAAAAAATGTGTCCAGGTGTCATTTTTCAATTTTCAGAATGTACATATTTAGTTTGAGTATATCAAGACAATACCAAAATAAGGATATGGGCCCATATTATAAAGTTAAATTAAATCACCTTTCCCGTGCATAAGTATAAATATTCCTGCGTAAGTTATATAAATACACATATTTACGTAGGTCTACATATCCACATAAAAATAATCTTGTGGATATGTGAATGTTTGTGCTTTTAATTTTTCTCGTTGATATGAAACCAGCTGGTGTACCCATTCTTCACACGGGGAATCTATAAAGTAGCGTTGTTATTTTTAGTATGTAAAATTAACCACAAGGAATTGTAAACAAATCTTAAATTATGTTTAACTATGAATCCTTAATTGTTTTAAATTGTGATATAAAACGCGAAAAGTAGGCCAAATTAAAACACAATGTCAAAATAAAGACATATTCTGACATGTTTTAAAAGCTGACATTTCTTTTGAATATTATTTTACTATAACTTCTCTATACATGATAGATAGCAGAAAATCCGTATGGTTTAACCTATGACGTGGCAGCAGTGTCACTAGTATGTTTCGCTCTCTGTTTATGTACCCTAGATCCTCTCTGTCCTACCCACAAATTTTGGGTTGAGTCAAAGAAAATGACATTTTATTTTGCTCAGTAATGTCTTGAAAATACCGTTCTAGCTTTTATAACATAGAAATATGTTATATAGGGAGCATTTAATATTATCTCTGAAAGCCTAAGAAATGAAACGTAATGTTGGTAAGTAGAATATACTATTTAACTCACATGAATAATAGAGAGAAAAAGTAAAATGAGAGTTCTATAATGACACTTTTTAATCCGTGCGTATATTTTAACTTTATCAGTTGGAACTGTAAGCTTGTAAACCCCTGTGTCCCGGGTCATGTCATATCTGAGCATCAAGAGACCTCTGCAAAGGGTCAGCTCCCTAGAGTATTTTTAACTGTCACTCCCAGGGTGTTAACTTGTGAGGTGTGAGGGCAGTGAAGGGGGGTTTATATATCAAAGTCTACACCCTATTTTACGACCTGTCACCTAACGAGGTTCAAACCAGCGGCCTTTAAACCGATAATCAGAGGAATTAAAGAACTTGTTACAAAAAAAGGTTCAGCTCTACATTTACCAATTTTATAGGAGAACCCAAAAAATTATCTGAAACATTTAAATCATCTTAAATATTTTAGGAGGCTATTTATTGTATTGTTATTTTTAATTTAATTCACTGTTTATAAAATTATCCATTTTGTAACTATTTGGACCCACTTCATTGGCTGAATGGTCTGAGGCATCAATTTCATGTTATACTTGCTTGATGAAAACGGGTAAATTGGGGTTTGAATCTCGGTCAGATATACTGAGTGTAGTTTTTCATATATGGTTTCTCACTCTCCCTCCACATAAATGCTTGTTTATTTTCGATAAAATTCTACATTCTCAATAATGTAACAGGTACGATTCGGGGGTGAATAAAATTTAGATAAAGGTATACGCACAGAGGGCCTCAGTCATGAAAATGGTAACATTTAGTTAAGCATTGTATTTATGTGTTATGGGGTAGTTTTAATGTTTTTTTTCTAAAGAGAACTCAGTCAGATGCATGGTTATCATAGAAATTGACATAGAGCAACTAAAGTATGTGCTAAAGGGGTGGAGGTCCTTTTTGCATGTAATGTTGGTGCTCCTATCTACAGTATATGCTAAAGGAGCTAAAGTCAATGAATGTGGTCCTTTTCATATGTAATGTTGGTGCTAGCTATCTCTATTGATTATATGCAGAATGTGCAGATACATCAAATCCCTGTACAGGAAACTTTTTACTTGAGATAAATGACAAGCAATATATGTTGTATTCACGACATAATAAAAGAACACAGCGAACATATATATGTACCATGAAGGTGTAGCCAACCAAAGCCCCAAATAAGGTATGTTCATTTATCTGTGAGTTTATACAGATTCTCTCTTCACATTACACCGAATTGCATCTTTATTCTGATAACTATGGGGGTTATAATAAAAATCATGCCTTATTAAGATTATTACTAGCCTTGACGGACACCCAGCGCTTTAGTAAAATTGAACCAAATTTCCCTATTAGGGGACACTCGTTCATCACCTATAATGATAATTTTAGTATCACAAGAAGGGAACTATGAAAGGTTCTATAGTGCGCACGCACTAACGGAAATAATATTAAACTCAAGTAAATCTAATAAGTTTGTTGTCAAAGAAGTAGATACAGAGGAGATATTGGATTTTAAAGCATGGTGACCTCTAATTATTATAAAACTAATATTTTATCTATGAATAAAGTAAAGACAAAAGTGTTTCAAGGGATTAAAAAAAGTTAACTTTATGATAAGTAGTTTAACGCATTTTCATACATTAGTGAATTCACTGGTCTAATTTTGGCTGGGTCAACTATTGATTCTATGATCACACATACATTTTCACTTGGACAACCCGCACGACCCCCTTTACGGTTTCCAGTAAATGGAGCTTATTCATTGGGCAAGGTTTCCTTGAAAAAAAAGACAAAGATATATGATACTGGAAGACTACTTCCATATATTCCTCATGAATACCGAAAGTTTTACTCTGAAATTTTAAGCTGGCCAACAGAAACCAATGAAGATGAACTAAGCAATGCTGAATAGTCAAACTTTTTTTTTTATTAAAATGATATTGTGTGCAAATATTTTCTTTACATTTCATATTAATTGTGTACATTTTTAAAAATAAAATATCATACAAAATAAAGCATATTGGAGTTAATTTAAAAATACCTAATTTGTGATAAAAAGACCTCAGTCAAGGAAATTAAGTATTATTTTGCAACTGTACTAAACAATAAACAGTATTTTAGATGTTGTCAATGGAACTGTATGAATTAAATTATATCCTGTATTTATTTTATTTTTTTTCATTTCTCTAGGACATGTGTATAAAGCTTGATATAGTTTTTTCTTGTTTTCTCAAAACTAGGTTGCATTGACTAAGGTCCTTCTAGCCTATACCGATTCAATAGTATGGTGAGTTTTAGTGACGTCACTCACACAATCGGCTCCAGTATACATCCGAGAGACCGGGGATTGGCCAGACGCTGTCTCCCTCGCGGGAAACGAAGAGAGAGCCGTTTGTTACTGGACCATTGATTAAGGTGGGATGGAAGGGAATGCGAGAAAAGGCCAGTGGTTTGTTTTTTCATTTTTTAAGGCAACACTTTTTTTTGCTAAAATAAATAAAACGTCATTTCAGTACAAACATAGAATATAATTTTCTTCTCATGTTGATATCAACAGTTGTTAAATATCTGTCATGAACATGATGGCATTAGATGAGAAACTTTTTAAATGAAGAGAAAAAGTTGTCATTAAATTCCAGGACACACTTGACAGATATTAAAGAAATTTTGAGGTCAACATGTGAAGAAAATTAAATTATATGTTTGTACTGGAGCAATATTTTATTTATTTTGGCCAAAAAAATATGTTGACATAAAAACTGCAAAAACACTGATTTTTTTTCTTGCGTCCTCTTATAACCCCCTTTAAGGCAGGGCCGAGCCAAGACCGTTCATATGTTCCATACGGGGGAACATAACAAAAACGGAACTTGGAGCTTCAACTCTCTTGTATTTTTTGTCACCGTATATCACTACCCGTTCGGTTTACACTGATATCAACCTATTAATCTAATGTGTTAAGGATTAGGGAAATCTAGTTTAGAGTAAATATACCCTCATTTGCGTGGGGAAAGAGTGAAAGAAATGCCTCCACCAGTATTCCAACCCTGATCTCCCCGTTAGCAATACAGCAGTCTATTGTGAAAGTGACGACTTAGACCAGTCTACACTGAAGAAAGTGACCTTAAGTTGCTCCGTGTCGATAGGAAATAACTAATGTTAATAAAATTTATAAAAGACCAAACACATAGTAAATAATCATCGACAACTGGAGGACATCTTGAGTAGAGACTTTTTTTTAATTAAATAATTGTATTAAAAATATCTTCTATTATTTTCCTGTTGTGAATTTCTGTTTTAAGTGATTATTATTCAAACCCCATTTCAATAGTGGGTCATTAGAACATGGAACCGTGTTTAGAGTAGACTCATAGTTACTCTTGTGTCGGCGTATTCCCTCACCACACGAACAAGATCCAAGGGAGGAGAGAGCCTTACGTCTAGGTACCTGAATTTAGGAGCGGGCGGGCTAAGGCGTCAGCCTTGTGTTCTGCTTATATTTACTGAGGGACGAGAAGTTTGGTTTGAATTCAAGCTGGGTAAACTGTCAGGTTGTTCTACTCTTCCTTATTGCAAATGTGGCTGCATTTACTCTACCTCCTCTACAAACACATTAGTGTGATTATGTGGATAGCCCGGATGGGTAGTAAGACGCCCCAAACACACAAAAAGGTAGTATAAAACCATATTGTTGTTTATAATGAACAGGAATTTGCAGTATAATGAATGACGACACAGGCCTTGAAAATAGATGGATGCAGCTGACACGCAAAATCTTGGATATATGTGTGACTCAAAAGATTGCTTTCGTTCTATGTAGCAAATATTACAATAACTAATAGATAAAAAAAATTCATTTAGTGTATTTAGAGCTGCATTTTAATTTAAGCTAAACGTAAAATGATCTTGAGGGGGTCCCCCAGGTGAGAAATCGCGGTGCAGACATTCAGCTCTAAATCAATATTGAATTCTACGAAGAATTATTTCGAAATATTGTTCACGCCAAAATAAAGCCGAAATATTCCAACTGGGCTCTTTTCATTAAATAACTGTGCACTTTGAGTTTAATTAATAGAAAAAATTGTGGGAAAATGTAAGCTTAGCTCATTTTTTGACGAATTTTTGAACATATTTGTGGAACTGTGAGACTAGGATTGATGAAATAAGTTGTACGGAACTCCGCATGGACTTTCTAGCTCTATTGTTTAAAAATGGAGATATTTACTCAAAACTCGTAATATATGTTAAATGAAATAATATACACTAGCAAACCCAAACATAAATTGCACTATACTTACGTAAAAGATTTTTTTAGTCCAGGTTTTAAATTTTATCATTTTTATTTTTAAAGAATGTCCACATTTGTATGTTTGGACCAATAAAAATGATCAACAAGGGTCAATACTTCGTATTAAAATTTCGACTTCCGGTTAAAATTTTAATATTTTATTAGATGTTTCACATATTCAGGTCATCGCATTACTATTAAGTTCCTCATTTATAAATTTTGATCAGTAAAAAAATTAAATTTTGACTATTGAGTCTAAAATGAAGGATATAGATCATTGTTGTACAAACTTTTCTCCAAAGAGCTTAAAGGAGAAATGAAAAACTTTTTGAGAGACTTATATTTAATTATTCTATGGTATTAGAGAATTATTGCGTTAGAACTTAAGTAGTATCTCTTTACAACTAAAGATCACAAAATTATATTATTATATTTGCCAATATCTCATAAACTGTTGGTTTTATAAAAATATATTTCAAATAATTTATTTTTAATTTTTAATAGTACTACAATTTTGCAATAAGAAGTTATTTAGTATCTCAAATAGTTGCGGAGATATTAAAATAATAAGAATGTACGCATCAGACCGGAACCCTTAAATTCATTTTGCCGAAATATTTATGGTATCCATTTTGTTTGGAATATTTATAGATGTTCATTAATGAAATTTAATCAAAATTGTTAGAGCCTATTTTGAGTAAATCGATTTTTTCTCTTTTTGCCCTTCAGTAAACTACCCTTAATTTTAAGGTTGGATATCCAATTCCAAAAAATACCTTGGGGTGGCCGTATGAAAACCCTAGATTTCAAGCTATGGCCCGATCGGTAAAATAGTTTAGACTCTAGTCCGAGGTACAGACAGACAGACGGAAATTCAAAAAAAACTTTTTTGGATTCTGGGGGTCATGAAACGTCAACATTAATCAAAATCTCAAGTACGATTTTATTATGATCACAATACGTTCTCTGTAGGATAGCTAGAAATTAAAAAGGGCTCTAGGACAAGCCTTCCTCTAATTAATGAAGTGATTTTTTTATAGGTTCACCACAGACAATTTTAATATATTTGAAAATTATCAAAGCGTTGTCCTTTTTGCCCTTGGATAAGAAGTTTTGTAGTTTTCTTTCCCCTATTTCCTATAGACATGACAAAGGGTGGTTGTTGATGAATAGGGAGTATAAACTTAGACAGAAATAGAAGTAATTCCGTAAAACGACACAAACAATTGTATTTTAAGTAATGTGGCCTGACAGCGGTTGATAATTTCTCGTTGACTGAGGCGTCTTTGGGGCAAGAAGGGCTATAAACTTTATCAACCCTCCACCCCCATCTATATGTCTCCACCTTGGCTACGTGTCTAGACGAAAACGCCATGTTTTCTAAGAGCAGCACAAAATATAATAAACAATTAATTTAAAAATACAAGGTGGAGACACATATTCTCCATTCACGGTAGGAATTACTCTCTGAAAGGTCTTTTTTCCTACCAATATCCTACTATATAATAGCTTTATGGTAGGGAAAAAGGCCTTTTAGAAGTCAATTCCTACGGTGAACAGACTTTATCTGTGGTCACACGGTCTTAAGCGTCAATTGACTGGATCACTGGTGATGGGAAGACTAGGGTTCAAATCTCGTTCAGATGAATTGAGGGTGAATTCTCCGAAAAATGTTTCCCATTAAAATTCGGGTACATTTATTCTAAACTTTATCTTAATTCCGTTCCAATTTATATAAATATTTAGATAACCTGAAGGGTAATAAGATGCAGTGCAGAGCAAAAATATTGGTCTTGGCTATAAATAATAAGCCGTGACGAATCTTGGCTCTTTTTATATTTGGGTAGTAATGAGAAGGTTGAAGTTAGGATGAAATACACCCAAATTGTACGTGAAGGCTGAGCGATAAACCATTAAAAACTACCATCAATACATGTGATCGGAATTCTAGTCCCAATCTCTCGTTCCATGCAATCTAGTCATAGCAAGAGCAACACCTTGGACTCTGTGACCACCGATACGGGGTCTTGATGTTATTGACCTTGTCCGAGTCTAATTAATGTATCTGCACGTGACTATACACAGTTCTACGGCACCTGTTTACATAGAGAATGAGATGCAGGTAATCACAGAGCCATTCTCTAATGAATGGTTCGCACAAAGCCACCTCATCACTCTACTTGTGTGATCTGTACGGTTACACGGCTGACG
The DNA here is from genome assembly GCA_902151455.1 of Timema bartmani. NCBI lineage: Eukaryota > Metazoa > Arthropoda > Insecta > Phasmatodea > Timematidae > Timema > Timema bartmani. The sequence continues at coordinate 130,201 of CABFWB010001268.1, forward strand.
CCTGCCATTTCCTGTACGACAACACGCCTAGCGACCATGTTTGTCTGTTTGACTACAATCACGGTGATTTAGTCAAGGCACATTTAATTTTATGTCTGGAATATCTTTCATTTTGGAGTGCAATTTTTTTAAACTTTGGTATGATATTGAGTCTCAACCAATACATTAAAATCATAAATATTGAAAAACTTTTTTTAAACTAACCAGATATATTTACTTCAACACCTTTTAAAGATCTCAAATTTTCAATGAATTCGATGAATTTAATATTCTTATGTTTATCTTTCCCATGTTTATTTGGTTATGAAATTATGAAGTAATTTTGCAGTTAATTGAAGTAAAATTAGGTTTGACAGTTAGTACCCCTGTATGTTTTGAGATCAGTAGATACCTCTGTATGTTATGAGATCATCTGGTAGGCTACATAATATGTTACCAACAATTTGGATCACCCTGAGCTTAAAACATATTGGTAAGTTAGTAAGTAATTTATAAGGAATGTAAAAATAGGATGTTTTGAATGTAACATCTGTGACCAAAAAAAAAAACCAAAGGATTTAATAAACCTGAGTTATTTTCCTTTGAATCTGAAATTTAGGTAATATTGATATTTTAGCTTAAAGCTATTTCCCTATGATATTTATATACTTTTTTAGACAATGTTCCCAAGCTATTGATATTTCGGTTGTTAAACGTCACAGGTGTTACATTTATTTCAACATCCTTAACATAGAAGTTATTGATAGAACTAATTAATGTGCTGTGATATTTAAGATGAGCGCTGTATGACGAACAAGTGTAAAGGATGCTATTTTGATGTCAATATTTTTTTAATTTTTTTTACTGATTCAGGAATTCAAATGGAAAGAGTGGTCGAAATTCTACGGGCACTTACAAGTTCAAGACATCATCTCAACTCTTGAGGAGATTTTGTTCAAAGTAAATGCTTCACTACCAAAGATTATAACACACACATTAGTAAGGGATAAGCAATTACATAACTTTGACAATAAAAATGAGAACTTGAGGTAGGTCGGGTCAAATTTACTGAGAAACTACAGCCTAGTTTCAAAGGATGACATCCAGATTGCGCACTGGTCATACTCACAAGTTACAGTATTCACCTGCTACCAGTGTCTTTAAGGGGCTCACAACCTCTTACTAAGCTATCAGCGTTAATTTGAGCCAAACAATGTATACAGAATGAACCTGCGTGAAGTGGATTGTGTCTAATTTTAAACAGACATAAACTGAGTTCTCACTGGAAAAACTTTATTTGTTTTTTCCTACAACTGCCATACCAAATTTAAAAGCAAGCTCACAGCATTTAACACATGCTACGTAGCTGAGGATATTTATGTTAATATAATTGAGTGGAATATATTTGCCCCTGTGCATAGCAAGTTTGCTGTTGTTGCTATTTGAGGAATATAAAACTAACATTTTGGTTGAAGAACCACAGTACCACCCTGAGGAATTTTTAAGGTAATTGAACCCCACTCTGAATAAACAGCTGTTCTGTAGGTTTCAAAAGCAGATATCCAAGAAACCAGTACCACTTTTCTTGATCATAGATGGTAAAAAGTGATAGACATTCCTGTAATAAGGAACTTTGATTTCTCTAAAAGTTTTTGACGTCAAATTCAGTGCCCCATAAAGTAAAAGTTGTTTTCCTTTGAGAGAGCTTTAAATGTACAAAAACCTAAGCAGCTGATGTATTGCAATTCATTCCAATTCAGAAACTGTTTGTGATAACTCTGCTAGTGAATAGAGATGGACAACTATCACAGCTGTATCCGGATCAAAGGCAGCCAAGTATATGAGTTTGAGAAGAGGGTTATGCTGTAACTTTTTTCTGTATAATTCTTACATAAATAGCTTTATTTTTCATTTTAACCTGCTACTTGGCAACTCTAAACATGCTGAAGCCAACATAATACGCTTCTTCTCATTAACCTATTGTATTACCTTTCAAACAGCACTCCTTCAGCACGCATTTATTAATGACTTTTCCCAAACGAGTTTTTTCACATACATTTCTTATATCTCTCATTCTAACAGCATTAACTTTTTTCTTGTGTTTCTCCTGACAAATCCACGCCTCACATACATGAAACAATGTTGGCGTTAACGTTCTTTTGTGAACTACCATCTTGCCTCTTTCGATATTACTTCATTCTTTGCAATAGTCCACACACATACAACTACTCTCCGAAATGAATTCATCCATCTGTCGATTTCGCCATCAATCCTACCATTTTCACAAAACATTCTTCCCAGATACAAAAAATAATTTCCTTGTTCTAATAGTTTTCCTTTTATACAAAGCTGACAATCATTTCCTGGTCCATCCTTATCAAAAACTATCACCTTACCATCCCTTGTCATCAAAACATCTTACCCTTTCCGCTTGGTTTCACATAAACCCAGAATGTCAATTTTTCTTCCAACCATTTCCTCTAACAGATCATTCTCTTTACTACACACTCCTCTCACCTTCCACGTTCCAATAGTCCTTGTTCTTACCAGTTTGTCAACAAATGGGCCCTTCAGTTTTAACCTCAGCTGCCCATCATAGCTTTGGTCATCTGAGGCTAATTCTGTACAGTTCATTTTATTAATCAGTTTAGAGTAGACCAGGTTACTAGCCTTTATCGTAGCCACACCAATGACATTATTCGCTGCTTACGGTAAGGATGATGTAACGATCGGTGTTGGCACATTTTAGTCACTACAACACAAGTGCAACCATTGCTCAGTCTTAACCTGAGCACGCTTGCACTATTCCTGCAAACCAGTATACCTAGTATACCGTTGCCCGTGTTACTTACTACCACTAAGAAGCAAGGCACTGCACTGCAAGGGAATCCATTTGGTCAATCAATGTGGAAAAATAGTATTACGCGGGTTTGAAAATGTTGATAGGATGAGTGTGAGCTAAGTGATGAATTAATGGAGCTAGGTGATGGATTAATGTGTGGATCAAAAGGAAGTTGTAGGCCATGTAAGATGTGGTAAAAAAAATTAGATGCATGTATGAAAAAGAGAAACATTAAGAGTTTTAAGAATAAAAGAGAGTGTATGTATCGGTGTATGGATGTTATTGAAGCTAAGGGACTATATGAGGATAGGGATGTGTGGAGAACATTAGTTAGGGTGTATTAAATATGGAGTGGCTATGTAGTATTATTAATTTTAATCATATTTATAATTTTCAAATTAGTAATTCAAACACGCATCTTTCGGCACTCGTAAAGGTTTATTATTGTTTTATAGTTGCGGGTAGGTAAGAATTTTATTCCCGGCTGGATATTATGTTGAGAATTTTTTTTAATGGTTTAACCATCGCCCTCCAACCATATGTGGCTATATTTCCTAAAGTGGAATAATGCAAGTAACCTTGCTCCTTTTTCAGGGTAAATAAAGTGTATTATTAGCTACCTCATTAAATTTCTATGATGACATGTGAAAATGCAAGTAGTTATATCCTTCATGTCAAAATGGCGTTGAAAGCTTTTTATAAGGGGGAAGTTGCAGTTAGAATACATGGTTTGTTGTCTTTCATACTTTTCCTATACATATATATAGGATGGATAGTAAGACAGATGTACTTTGCTGCTAGCTAAAATACTCTTTTTTTCATGTTCGGTTTTACTCAATAGATATTTATATTTTAATTTTTTTAAATACATCCCGGTAGTGCTCAAAATCAAATATGTCTGACATATTTTCATAAGTAAAAACCTTCATTTTTTATATATTTTTAAGGGTATTGAATATTTTTATGGTTAGTAATAAGAATTTAATATTAAATATATTAATCTTATAATAAACATATATAATATGTATAATAATATACATTAAAAATAATAACCTACAGGTACTTATTTTAAATATCTCTAAATAGGTCGTATCTCGGCCTGATGTACCGAGGTATTTATTTACACGTGTGAAATAGCTAGTTGCCATGGTTAATTTGTGTGTGCATACATTTTTGGAGATTAATACACTATGAAAGATTCTACCTACCAATAATTAATTGTTGTTTGTATGCCAATTGTAAACACACGGCCTCAATTGGAAGGCATGTTTGTGTAAACATTATATATTGTGAGTGGTGAATGACATAACGAATGCTACGAGGTTGTTATGATGATTCGATAAACAAATAAACTGAAGGAGCTTACACAAAAGGTGGTGTCAGTATTCATTGGCTAGAAACCAGGCCAGCGGCCCGCTTAAAATGAGAGATTTTGGGACCCCTCGCGGCTGACTACAGAAGATCGTAATTTAGGAGGTCACGCTGCCTGCCACGGGGCCACGTGGGCTAAGTCGTCGGGTTCATCAAGTGCCAGGGAACCAGGTTCGACGAGCATGTAAGGACCATCTAGCAGTCAGAGAGGCCATTGGGTGAACCTCGCGACACCTCGTTTTGTCACTCGATTCTTTATATTCTCTAAGTTCTTCATTCTAACTTCACTTTTAACTTCACGAACCCACACAAGTAATCATATCACCTCCCCCCTTATCCTCGGCCAAGGACATCCTGACAGAATTCTCTAAGTTCTTCATTCTAACTTCACTTTTAACTTCACGAACCCACACAAGTAATCATATCACCTCCCCCATTATCCTCGGCCAAGGACATCCTGACAGACTTTAGGCCAATATATTTAAGATACGGACATGGGGGGGGGTGACATTTTTAGGATAGAAGTGGCTAAGAGGTTTTTGAATAATACTAATATTACAAGAATCGTTACGGGAGTGAAAAACTGTGTAAGGCGACCGCGTCATGCAACGATGGGTACGTGTCGAAGGAACGAGGACTCAGTGGATAGGATATCCAAACCATCAGTGGTGCATCACCAGTTGCAGAGAGAAGCTGTGGATAACGAATGTGGGAATTCTTAGACCCAATTACCATTGCTTTAGTTGAAGTTATGGAGGTTAAGGTTGACCTACAAACTACTATTAATCAACTAACAGGGGAATTGGATAGGATAAAAACCGAGAATATTGGGCTAGAAGCGGCTCAGAAGAGTATGGGCGAAAATGAACCAATACCAGAGGTTAGGAATTTCACATTGTTGCTATTCCTGTGTTTCATGGGAAAGGAGAAGACAACATCTTAGTGTGTTTCGAGATGGTAGGTTAAGCATCAATAATATTTGGATGGACATATGTAGGGCTAAGGGCAGTAACTAAACTACGGTTAGGAGGAGAGGCTTTGGAGTTTGCTATTTCAGATCCAAGCTGTATAGAGACAGTCAATTTTGAGGGATTGAAGAGAGCCTTGGTGGATAGGTTCAGGGAAAATCAAACATGCCGATTTTTTAGGGAACAGCTGACAAAAATTCGGCACTTTAAAGGAAAAAGTTTGGAACGCTTTGCGGACAGGATTAAGAAAAGCAACTTCAATACGTAATAATTAGGGGATGATCCAGTCCGGGATGAAGTAATTCGATTCGAGGCTGACCAGAGAGCCTTATATACATTTTCAAATGGACTTGTGGGAGAAATAGGTAAATTTATGAGACTAGCGACACCTAATACGTTTAGAGAAGCAGTAGAAAGGGAAATAGGCGTTGTGGAAGGGGATCAAAGACCTCAGGAGAGGGAGGAAAGCAGTCATAGAAGAATTCTCCTTATAAAGAAAGGGAAGCCTTGTTTAAAATGCAAAAGGCAAGGCCATGTAATATGGGATTGCAGATCTAGAAAGGAGAGACAGCAGTCAACAATAATGGAGATAAAGTAGTGTTTTAGATGTGGTAGCTTAGGGCATCTAGTGAGACAATGTTTTAGGAAAGCTAGCCATCACCCAAACGAGAAAGGGGACGTAGAAGTCACGAACTATGCTCCTCGACGAGAATGGTCCCCACAGTGTCAGTAGAGGAGCAAGAAGGCACTAGTTAATTAGTGTTATCGTGTATTTTTGAAGAAAAGATATCGTTTTATAGTAGGTAGTGGGGCACAAGTTTCGGTAATGTGGCAAAAGAATGTGGAGCCCATGGAGGTGTCGAAATCAAGATTCGAGATTTCGGATTTATCAGGTCACAAAATGCAAAACTTGGGAGAAGTTATGGTAGATCAAGTGGTAGGTAAGAAGGCCTACAAGATCGCATTTTAGGTGGTGAAATGTCAGACAGATGCAAGCTATGATGGCATATTAGGCCTATACTTCCTGACATAAAACTTAAACAATAATATATTTATCATAAGGGAACAAGGACAGGCATAGCCGAAATGGAGTAATCAACCTTGTCTGAGCTATGTAGAATGTTCGTTCCCTTTAGTCCTAACTGTTGCTGAGCGTTTGTGCCCAGGCTGGGGAAAGTTCTAAGGGTCATGATGAAAGTGCCAAAGTAATTTTGGGGTTTGAATGGCTGGATGATAGGTAGGAAGTTTATCTGGTAGATTTTCAAAAGGGAAATTACGGGACCTATTCAAGTATGGTGCAGTGTAGACACAAGATTACCCAGATATACCCGGAAGGTATAAATGGCCTAGGGTTATATGGGCTGAACATCCAGGAACCACAAATTAGTCTAGTTGCATCTGACAAGAGAAAGGAACATCATAGAAGTGAAATAGAAGACAACCTTGGAGGGGAAAGTGTGGGGAACGAACTGAAGACTCGAAATTTCAGGGAAAGCCATAAGAAGGTCGATAAACTACGAGGGTGAACAAATCTGGATGTGTGTCAAGAGAACTGTTAAGGAACATTTTATTTTCAGTGAAAAATAGAAACATCAGACCGCTATACCACAAGAAGAAAACTTGAGAAATTTCAGAGAAGAACCAGATATTTTGAGAACAAAGCGTAAAACCACTTACGAATAGAAGTGCTAAGATCACAATGTTAATAGCTGACTAAGGACATACGAGGAAAAAATACCAGAAAATTACACGACTCCAGCGAAGCTTTTAAGGAGGGTTCACATTTCGGTCAGACTGAAGAAGAGGACTAAACTACAAGGATGAACTATGAAGACTAATCGCACAAACAACATGATAAGAAAGCGCAACCAACTACGTATCATGTCTGGGGCTGGTTCTATTCGACGAAGACAACTGTGAGGAAGAACCAGGTTAGGAAATTTTTAGCAAAATTTACAGGTCCTTTTCAAATCCTTTGAGGTCCTGAGTAAGGTGTTACAGTGAGAAATCCAGCTTCCTTATGTCTCAATGGTAGTTAATGTTGGGAGGCTGAAACCTTTTATGCCTAGGAATCCTAGCCCAGTTCTGATCACAGATCTAGAAGCACGACCTCGAGGGGGACCGAAGAAGACACCAATCAACCAGGAGATTGATAAGAAACAGAAGAGGTCCAGCCTTTTTACCCCATCACTGACATCAACAACCCAACGAGTGGGAACTTACCCTTAATCGTTTCCACACAGGTATTCAGTGAGACCACGTAAGCAAATATCAATGTAGGTAGGTAGTGAGAGGAATAATGTTATATTTTCTCTGCGAGGGAAAAAAGTGCAAACGCAGTGAAACAGTGCAGCTCTGTAATTACTGTAATTATTTGATTATTTGATAATCAACAGTAAAGAACGTTGGACAGTGAAGAAAAAACTTGTTTAAATTTATTGGTGAGTTTTGTTGTGTAAAAAGAAAAAACTCTTGAGTAATATGCCATATTGTGTTATGTCATAGGTTATTGGTTTTTATTGTGTGCATTGACTAAGATTCTAGGAGAATTAATTGTTGTACTTTTGTGGTTAGGGGAGTTGGATCAAACCCAACCTGAACCAGTCGTTAAACCACAGATGCATGGATAGCATTTTAATATGTGAGGAAAGTAGCACTCTCATAAAATAGTTTTCAAATCATTTTGGATTTTATCCTAAGGCTGTTGTTAGGGGAAATCAAGCAGTTAAACGATCAAATTAAAATAGTTTGGGGTTATGTTTCGAAAATAAGGAAAACGGCACTTAGTCGAGCAGTTTCCAAAATTCTCTAGAACAGTTAAGGGAGGTTTTCCATAAATTTAGTATATAATCAAGTAGCTTAGCTAATTTGATGCAAACCAAGACGTGTCGAAAGGAAATATCTTAGTTTAATTTAAGGGTTAAGGTCCTTAAAGTTTGTTTGGCACCTTAGACCCCAAAGATATGTGCCTGTTGCAGGAAAAATAAGCTCAGTTGGATCAGGAGCAGAAAGAATTACTAATACGTCATAAGAACCAATTAATACTAATGAAGGGGCTACAGGCAAATATACTGAACAATCCCAGGTTCCTCGCCCGATTAGCGCAAAATGTTATTGATCACTCTTAGAAGCTGTATTTACATTATCATGCTAGTGTAGAATCTTTATTGAGAGGGATGCATATCCTTACCTCACATGTAGACTTGAAGGGGTTGCTATTAAGGGTTGTGGAAGGATTAACTAATGTAATGTTGGAATTGAGTAATTTCCAGTAAGCTTTGGATACTAGTACAATAAATCAGTTTATCAGCATATTTATAGAACCAGGGTTGTTCTTAAGATTACTTACACTGGTAAGTGATAATATTCACACGCCACTCTTAATGATACACCACATGAAAACTATGTATATACATGATTTTTAAAGAATAAGTTTGGTAAATGCCATTCTTGTGGAAAATAGTTTGCATTAATTGTTAATATACCATTGTTAACCAGGGAAGGAATGTTTGAGCAGGATAAGAACCATACTATTCCAATTGCTTGGAATAAGATAGGAACATGTATAGAATATGATCTATATGAGGTATTTTTAATCAGTAAAAACACTAAAGTATTTAAGATCACTTGATCAGAGATATGTTTAGAGTGTAACAGACAAAATTTGGTTATTTGTCCAAATAATTTAATGTTGTTGGAAAGCAATGTAGAAAATTGTATTTTTGATTGGTTTATGTCAAAAGGTAATATTGGATCATGTAAAAGAAGAATAAGTGTCTTAAAGAGTCCTTTCTTAAAAGAATTACAGCAGGATGGTTATATGTTGTACCAGAGGATACTGAGGTCACCTTTTTTTTGTAAAGAAAGTGTAAGTCCCACTCTTTCGATAACCAAGGCTTTAACTAGTACAACTAGTACAAGGATTATTATAAATACCGCAGATTATAATTTTATAGGAAGATATTTTAAGTTCCTGGCCATTCATCAGGGCAGATTAAAGGTTAAGAGCCAGTGAAACGCTATGTGATTCCCAGTGTTAAAAAATATAGTTTGGAGTGAGGGTAATAACATTTATTATTTGGGATACTCTACCCATTTACAGGAGGAATTGGACAGTTACGTAATTTCTGGAAGTTCCACAGTGGACTTAGATAAATTGATTAGCCAAGCTAAAACAAAACTTGCAGATAAACACATTAACGATGTACTTGTTTCTAGTTAATACATGCTGCGTGTGGTAATGTTTGATATTATAGCCTCATTGCATGTGTTCAAGAAAGTAAATAGGAAATCCCAGGGCCAGAAATCCGACCCAGCTAGTTTGACTAGTGTCGATGTGACGTTGCCAATCAATTTAGCTTACACTAGGAAAAATGTTTGTTCATAAGTTAGGAGCTACGAAGTGTAAATAAATTAGAGGAAAATTATTTTTTTTTCTAATAATGGGGAGGGAGCTAAGATAATCAAAAATGTGTTAGAATCTCTTTAATGAAACCCCGGGTAGTGTATCACACAGCCTCAATTGGAAGGCATGTTTGTGTAAACATTGTATATTGTGAGTGGTGAAAGACATAACGAATATTACGAGGTTGTTATGATGATTCGATAAACAAATAAACTAGAGGAGCTAACCCAAAAGGTGGTGTCAACATTCCTTATGTAGAAACCAGTCCGGTGGCCTTGTTAAAATGGGAAGTTTAGGAGACCCTCGCAGCTGACTACAGAAGACTGTAATCTAGGTCACGTTGCCTGTCACGGGGACACGTGGGCTAAGTCTTTAGTTTCATCAAGTACCAGTCGGATTTGCCACTCAAGCCCAGGGAACCAGGTTCGGCAAACGTGCAGGGACCGTCTAGCAGTCAGACAGGCCATCGGGTAAATCTCATAACACCTCGTTTTGTCACTCGCTTTTTTATATTCTCTAAGTTCTTCATTCTAACTTCACTTTTAACATAACATTTGTAATAGATATAGTAGTATTAATAAACCTTCTACAAGCCAAGTCCAACGTCAATCACGAATCCACACAAATAATCATGTCACCTCCCCCTTATTCTCGGCCATGGACATCCTGGCAGATCCCCGGGCCAACACATTTAAGACACAGACGCGGCGGAGGGGGGGGGGAGACACTATATTATTTTTTATGAGATTTCTAAACATATCTTCAAACGTTGGTGTATTCATCAAAGGAATCTAGTAAGAATGCTCAGTTTTGTTTACCTTTTGATCAAACACATACAAATTTTGCTTGGTTATTTCCCCTTTTGGCTGAGTTGTATTCCCCCTTTTGGTCAATACGCACCCCTTTTGCTCAATTCTCTTCACCTTTTTGTCGACTACGCACCCCATTTGCACAATTATGCTCTCCTTTTAGCCGATAACGTAATCCCTAGCACTTTTGGTCTATTCTTGTCGCAACATGTTTGGCCACCATTCCAGTGCCAGGTATTAGTTATAGAATATAACGTCATCAGCCGTGGACCATTCCTGTATTGACATATCAAGCTGGCACTCTGACACCAGGTATGAGTCCAGAACCAGATTCTTAAGTCATCAAGGTTGTGACATTATCCTTTACATGTTCCTGTATGTCGAACTTGAGTCCCATAATAAATTCTGACGCCATCAGGGTTGCGACAAGGTACCGAAAGTGTATTCACGTAGCTCACATTCTATGATAAACATCCGTTGAGAGAGGAAGTCACCCCCAAAGATGAAAACACCAAATCAAATGGGGAAACATTCGAACTAGAGTCAAATATGACAGGTAGATGAAATGACAAAGCCGGATTACAATGTTACAAACGATTATGTCGCCAAAGACAACTAGGATACAAAATCAAATAAGACAAAATGGGCTGGGAGACATAGGGTTAATAACCTCACGTGGGAATAAATTAACAGGTACAAAAGATTACATCACATGGCACCATGCCCCAGTGTATGCATCTCGTGTCTTTTTTATGGAAGGGCGTGTTATTGCGTAACTAAAACCCCTTTTGAACAGATAAAAAATGAAATGGATGATGTTTTGATAATCACTTAGCTCTAAGTATATATTTAAAACTGTTGGTCAAACGGTGAAAAGACATATTTGAATTTCTTACTGTGTAATATAGCTATGTGGATAGTGTCCCACTAAGCTTCTAACGTCCCTGCATTTTCAATCTGATGCATAAATATATTTGTGTTTGTTTCAGTACATCGGCACTGCAATGATGCTGACTCACTCTGGCTACTCCTCGGTGGGACAACAAGAACTGTACGCTATGTGACGTCACGCCCGAACATCTGTGACGTCACAGCCAGCCATGTGTCGCCACCACTACCAGCATAGTCCCGTGTCCACTCATGGAAAGACTCCCTAGACGTACTTCATATTGTTTACCTGCTTCCTTTCAACACAACAGCCTCGTTCAGAGTGGTCTTCCCAGTCATTGTGTATTTGGACAACGGGATAGAAAGTTATTTGTTCGCGAGAACAGATTATAGGATTAGATGTATATGTTTTTTCTTATTGTAATGTTACTTGACGGATCAATCGGAATAAGGTTCCACTCACTCCTTAGTTACACTAATATCCGTAAGAGATTCATAACAGCTTTTATAATGTTAATACAGTTAGAAAAAATTATTTTATAGAAACAAAAGACGCCAATTTAAAAATAAATAAAGTTAAAGCTATAAAAATTGTGATATTTATATCTTAAGAACCTTTTCAAATCGAAATTATAAAGCTTGATTTACACGCTCACCGTAAATAGATAGCATACTATGATTGATTGTAGTAACAATTCACACGTTAGCAGAACTATATGTTGAACAATGATCTTTTTTGAAGAACAACTATAAATAGCTGATTTTCAACATGTATTATTTTATAGTAGATAATCAGACCTTTAATTTTTTTTATCGCAACGGATGTTTTCAAATAATTATATTGGGGCATGAAATAAATCTAAACAGAATAAGAACAACACACATGTTTCCCATTTACGAGTTATTTCAAATAATTTCACAACATTAAACGCAGCTGTCTGCTAGTATCTCACTATGTTGGTGCATGCGTACTTATTGAGTTAGCTGGTTTAGGTGCATGAACACTAATTACTTCAGTTGGTTTAAAAATTTGATTGAGTTTCCTACGAGCATGTTGTGGCACAGAAAAAAAGAAAGCTGAAATTAATTCAAGTCACACTGTGTAAACGACGCCGATGAAGCTGAAATCTTATGATTTGTCAATAGATCGTCACGTGATTACGTTTCTGCTCTACTCTTGTTTTTCTGTGAACGTGTGCATACAAAGTAATTCATTAGAATGACAAGTTTAGGTCATTATATTAGTGTTGTCTATGACATGCACCACGTCTTGTTCGTATTATAGTGCTGTTATAACGTGCATCACGTCTGGTGCATATAATAGTGTTGTTTATAAACCACGGTTTGTGCCGACCCACTGGCTATCTGTTTTTGCAACGAAAACAAAGGGATTTTCAGCTATAACTGGCACGCCATCATTTTTTAGATCATCTGTGCGTTTCCACGAGCCATTGCGAGCATGTCGAACTGGACAGAAGAAAGTTATTTGTAGGCTATCGAAATTTATCAAAAAAATTGTAAATTTAATTATGATCTAACTACTTATTTTCAAAATAGGTTAACTCAGTGGCATTGAGTTTGAGGAGTGATTTTAAAATATAAATAATTAGTAGATATGTAATTTATTAAGAAAGATTTAGTACAAATATTATTTTTATTAAAAATATTCTATATACAAGTTTTGAAAGAAGTCTGAGACCTACTAACAAAAACGGAATTATATAAATATTTAAAGTCGTGGTGGGCGAGAAAATATTATTTTATTGGGCAGCCATTTTTAATAATATTTTATTGGTTCCTCGCTATTAGACATGTCCTATCTGTAATGATCCCTTGGACATACAGAACTGAGATAACTACGTCGTTTGCTCGTGGCGTGCTTGGCCCACCAACGACTCCAATAAGAGATATCAGCACGCACGCAATTCAAATAGTGTAGAGAAGTTTAAACCACTAAGTTTTCATTGTATGGTTCTAGGTAGTATGTTGATAAGATAAAATAATTAATAGCTTACAAAAAAAAAAGCAGCATTGTTATTAATATACATATCAACTACAATAATTGAAGACCTAAACATGAAAACCAGATAAAGATCAACAACAAAATTTACAGGATGCACAAAAGTCGATTTATTGCTAAACAACATCGTAAAATTTAAAAACCATTAATGGTTATTGAAATACATATAAAAACAAATTATAGCCAAGAGGAATGATAAAAAAAACTGCTTTTTTTAATATCTGTATAGTGAATTCAAAAAATACTACCAAACCCGTGCGTGCGACCTTTGGTAAAAATATCAAAATATATTGTTTATTTTAGCGAAGACAGTCTAAATTAAAGAATAGAAATACTTTTCTCAAATGAATAAAACACAGACGTAAATTTTAGTTTTAAAAAATTATTTAAAAATGTAAAATTTATAACATATATTGAGGCATTCATATTTAGAAATTGTTTGTCAAATTTTCGTCCCATATTCCCAGTGGTTCCAGAGATGCGTCTGGGTTGGGAGGGGGTTGGGAAGGATTATTTGGGTAAGGTTTCAAGGGGAACCCCTCACTCAGAAAGATGGGCCGCATAGCCCCAGTGGTTCCGGAGATGCGTCTAAGGGGAGTGGAAGGGGTCATCTTTTCAACTAATGGTAAAATTGTTTTAATTTTAATGATCTTAATAGTGATTGCGCATCTTCAGCTCAACAAATTTCTATTTCTATTAGACCTATAAAATAGATCTATGTTGGGTCTGACAAGAATATATTTTTGTACCAAAGAGATGGATACATATCTGTTTTGTGTTCTTAATTCTCCTGATTTCCAGATTTTGGTCTTTACGTGGTTCTCATTCCCAGGTCTTCAAATGTCTGCTCATGATTGTAAAATGATTTAAAATTTGCTTAGTAATGATAAATATACACTCACTTTATTTAAATAAGCTCGGCACTCTGGGAGGTGACGTATACAAATTGTGTCATATTTAAACTGTAAAAATATTATTATTATAAATAAACGGTATTGAAGTGTGAGGGCACTAATGCATTCATCTTATCAATTAGCTTATTACATCTGAGAAAATTTGCGTTTGATTCCTATTGGAGGACGTTTTGAATAATTAGTCTATATATTAAGATCAGTAAAAGATATAACTAAAAGTCAAAAGAAATAGTTGTTTGTTTTAACTATACTGAAACTGAAAAAAGTGCATTGTATTATAGCCACTATTGTAAAAAGTTTAAATGATTTAATAAACTCTTAAAACTTAAATAGGCCTAACCCACTGAATATGAGCAACAAGTTCAGTTTTTTTTTATCAAATCCACACTTTCATTATTTATATCATTTATTGCAATAATTCATCACAGAGAATGCTATATTTTATATAAATATAAAAACATAATATGTATTTTATTAAACCTAAGCTTAGGATTTCTAATAGTGTTTTCATAAAAAATATATATATAGGCGATTTTTCGCTAATGACTTGGTCACGTCTTGGTAAAGAGTGTTATCAGCCAAGTGGTTCCAGCCAAGGTATAACGCGAAAAGGAATTTCAGTTGTTTCGTAAATTAAATGGTGGTTGAGCTAGAATATGTATACACCAGCTAGTCGGTTAATTTATATGAACACCCATGTACCACAAATCGACGGAAAATGAACTAGTTAATTTTATTCTTAGTTAGATTGATGTTTATTTTGACTTGGTCTAATATTTACACAACATGTGAGATATAAAGCTAAACAGATCTTCCAAATAATAGCTTGCAGAAAACATTAAGTATGTGTGTAAAGGTAAATATGCTTAAATCAGAGATTCTCAACCTGTGTGCTGGGGCACTTAGGGGTGCCGCAAGATTTTGAGGGGAGAAATGTTAAGAAAATATAATATCACAAAATAATGAGATTAAGAAACAGAAGAATTTTAGTCTCTTAGTGTTTCTCTGAAATGCACGTGCGAAGTTATACGATGTGAGACAATTGTTTCCCATTTGATGACTACATAATATATTATTAATATTTGAGTGATAATATAAATTCTTAGTATCTCACATCGTGGTTGGTTAGTGGACTGGTTTATTGATTTCCAAAGCTGTATTTATTTATGTATTTCACTGAGTGTTTTTGGTGTATATATATATCTTTCAATTGACTCAGTAAGGGAGTTAGTAAATAGATATATATTTTTTATTTTAAATGATTACAAAATTAAAACATTGTTGTTTTTTTTTAGCATTGAGGCTTTCTACCCGTTCGGGGTTATACGCTTATGTACTAATTACGTTAGTGGTTTTAGGGATAAGGAAGGTATACCCATATTTGCGTGGAGGGAGAGTGGAAAACCATTTTGGGAAACACCCTCAGTACACCTGCCCAAAATTCGAACATAACTCTCCCCGTCATTGGCAGTCTACTCCACTGTGAGAGAGCGCGTTAGACCATGTGGCCACCGATGCGAGTTAAAACACTTAGGGCCTGTCTTATGACTCCTGGATAAATATTAATCTGGCGGATGGATATTTATATCTGGACGATAAGTTAAAAGTGCGTCTTAGCCTGATAGCATTTATCTGCCAGATAAAATGTATTTATCTATCACATTTTTATCGGGAGGCTTAAGTACCTGATAACTTTTATTTGAAAGTTAAAATGGTCGTTGCCATAGTGACGCGATGTTTTTCATGATGTTTAACCTATCAGAATCTGTTTTTAGGTCAAAATCTTGGTTCACATGTTTAGTAGGCACCGGCCGCAGGATCTAACTATATAAAGTTAGAACTTTTAATTCACACTTTTATATAAATTGACAAGCTATTTGTAGAGTTATATTTATATAAGAACAAATTATCAAAATGTGAGTACAATAAATGAAATTTTGTAAATGCTGTACCCAACTATTGACCACAGTTTGGCAGATACCGAAATTAGAACTTGCAAGACAACCTAGCTTTTGCACCCATGTGACGCCATCTGTTTACTCGCACTCGTTTAGCCGCCATTATTTAACAAAATGTTTAGCGTTGTAGCCACTTGCCAGGTAGTAGTGGTAGAAGTAGGGCTTATACGCATGCGCGCACCAGTAAAAGCAGTACTAACCTTGCGTTATCTGCATAAAAATATATTTATTCTACAGATAGCTATCCGGCAGATAAATTCAGTTCATAATACGCGTAAAATATTAAATTGGCTGATAACGTTTATCTGGTCGCCAACTTTAACCTCCTGATAGCAATATGTATCCAGTAGTCATAAGACCTGCCATTAATTGTTTAATATGTTACTCTGAATGTGTGTGTGTTTGTGTGTGTGTGTGTGTGTATATGTATGTATGTGTGTATGTATGTGTGTGTATGTATGTGTATGTGTGTGTGTATGTGTGTGTGTGTATGTATGTGTGAATGTATGTAATGTATGTATATATGTAATGTATGTATGTAATGTATGTATGTAATGTATGTATGTAATGTATGTATGTAATTTATGTATGTAATGTATGTATGTATGTATGTATGTATGTATGTATCGTTAGCACCAATTTTGAGAAAATATATATTTTTTTCTTTTCGCCCTTTAGTAAACTACTCTTAATCTTAGGTTCAGACAGACACACAGACATCCTGCAATGCAAAGACCAGTTTTTAGGGTTCGGGGGGTCATGAAAAGTCGAAACCCATCAATATCCTGATTTAGGTTTTTTTGACGGTTGC
This sequence comes from Timema bartmani, assembly GCA_902151455.1. Taxonomy (NCBI): domain Eukaryota; kingdom Metazoa; phylum Arthropoda; class Insecta; order Phasmatodea; family Timematidae; genus Timema; species Timema bartmani. The sequence continues at coordinate 147,166 of CABFWB010001268.1, forward strand.
AATACTTTACCTTAAGTAGGAATAGAAAAAAGTTTCGATACCTACTTTACTAATATTGATATTTTCCTCTCGATACTAGTATTTTTACTCGAAACTTTTTTCCGATAATTTTACTAATATTAGTACTCACACTCCGGTATCGAATCGGTACCGAAAGAAACAACTATTTGGTTATCTTCACTCATGCTGGGATTAGATGTTTACCAAAGTCAGATTCATGAAGATATATGTTTCAGGGTCATTTCAGTGTTTCCTATTGTGGCCTATTGTAATGCCGCGTGGGAGACTGTTATCAAGCAGAGTGGTTCTTACTCTGATATGCTGACAACGTTGAGCTATGAATGTACAGTAGCCCCGGGGCTTCTTTGGTGCTGACTGACAGCTCACAGCTGACTTCTGACGGTCAACATTTAGGTATATACCTAAATTTTGGCTGTCAGAAGTGACAGATGCTAAACACATGTTTTTGCAGATCATATGGTTCGGCGTAGGGATACATAATTTGGTCTGGTAACTTTTCAAAGCCATCAGCTGTCAGTCAGCACCATAGAAGCCATGGGGCTACTGTAGTCATGAGGGGAGAGGGGTTTCCATCCCTAGTATGACCTTGAAACACACAAACAAATTACGACTAGTATAGGGTGGACTGTAGAGGAAGAACAAATTACCCTATTTCTCAATTCTCATTAATTTTCTGCAACTCTAGCATTCAATCTCTTTTAGTTCATCATAAATTTTAGTTGTTCTTTCATCCTTTCATCTTTGTTTATCAATACAGTCGCCTGACCGGTTGACTGGTCTAGTGGAGACCCTTACTTTACCAATGAACAAGGTTATCAAAAACTAAACAAAAGAAGCTTTTGTATAACTCAATGAGCTCACAAGGTGCTCCAAGCAGACAAAGCAGAAAAGTTTATGTGCAGATGAAGCAGGGCATAGCGTCCATTCTTCTATTGTTTGTTAATAGTAAATAATCTAACTTGATAGAGTATATAACGTACGAATGTAGTTAAAAAATGTCATCTCACGGAAGTGAATTATGGGAGTTTTTTGAGAAGTTGGATAGCGAAAAAGCATCTAATAATTTTTTTTTTTAAAGTATTAAAAACCATTATAGTTTTCAGTGTTTAAATAAAAATGAAAATACAGTTATGATGCAAAAGCTGATTTTTTTTTACCCGTGTCTTACTATTTGTTCAGTTTATACTCCTATGAACTAACTAACCTAATGGGCTAGGGATTAGGAAGGCTTAATTTAGAGGAAATGCACCCAAATTTTCGTGATGAGATAGAGAGAGTGGATATCAATTTAGGGGAAATCACCCTCAGTTCAACCGGCCGGGATCGAACCCTGATCTTCCCATCTTTGGTAGTCCAGTCTTACACGAGATTAGCGCGTAGACCACGCGTCCACCGAGGTAGGTAAAAAATTATTAATACTAGATTAAATAAATGGTACGGAACTCCGCACGGACTTTCTCGCTCTATTGTTTATAAATGTAGATATTTACTCAAAACTCGTAATATATGTGAAACAAAATAGAACTCACTAGCAAACTCAAGCATACATTGCACTATATTTATGCAAAACATATTTGAGTTCAGGTTTTAAATTTTATAATTTTATTTTTAAAGAATTAATGACCTCATTTGTATGTTTGGACCTTTAAAAAAAAGATCAATATTTGGTCCACAAGTGTCAACACTTCGTATTAAAATTTCGACTTCCAGTTAAAACTTTCGACAATTTATTATGTGTTGCACATCTTTAGGTCATCGCATTGCTATTAAATTCCTCATTTATAAATCTTGACAATACAAAATGTAAATATTGACTATTGAGTCCAAAATAGAGATAGATTATTGTTGTACAAATATTTCTTTTAAGAGGTTTAAAGAAAAAGCGCATAAACTTATTGAGAGACTTACTTATATTTAATTACTCTATGGCATTGGAGAATTATTGCGTTAAAACTTAAGTAGTATCTTTTTACAACTAAAGCTCACAAAATTGTATTAATATATTTGCCAATATCTCAGAAACTGTTGGTTTTATAAAAATATATTTCATATAAAAGTTTTTTTATTTTAATAGTAGTACAATTTTGCAATGATAAGTTATTTAGTATTTAAAATAATTGCGAAGATAGTGAAATTTAATCTTTTGTAAAGTATCCTAAAAGTCATTTTCATGGGATAGTGAAAAATAGCCAGTTTATTTATAATCTTAATCAACGCCTGAATACAAATTTTAATCAAAATCGTTAGAGCTGATTTTGAGAAAATCGATTGTTCCTCTTTTCGCCCTTTACTAAACTACTCTTAATTTTAAGTTTAAACATACACACATACAAACGGCATTGCAAAGACCACTTTTTATGGTTCGGGAGGTCTGAGACGTCGATATCCATCAACATTTCAGGTTAGATTTTTTTTTACGGTCGCAATACTTTACCTTTTGTTTTCGAAAAGTTAAAAAATATAAATATTCACGTATAGCTTGAAAGTTATTGGTTTAGTAAAAATACGCTTCTTATAAAATATTTTTATTTTAAGTATATATACATATTTGTAATGAAAAGTAATTTCATATCTCAAAGAGTTACGGAGATATGATCAAAAATGAGAATATACGCTTCTGGCCGGGATCATTAAAGTGATTTTCGCAAAAAATTAAGAATATCCATTTTGTTTATGAATATTTATAAATGAAATTTAATCAAAATCGTTAGAGCCAATTTTGATAAAATCGATTTTTTTTCTCTCTTTTCGCCCTTCAATAGACTATCCTTAATTTTAGGGTTGGATATCCAATTCCAAAAAACCCTCGGGGCAACCCTATTAAAACCCTAGATACCAAGATTCAGCTCGATTGGTAAAATAGTTTAGGCTCTAGTTGGAGGTACAAAGAGACAGATAGACAGACAGAAATTCAAAAAAACACTTTTTCGGATTTGGGGCTCGTTCGACGTAGTTTACTAGACAATAGTCGCTTGACTCTTCTAGTTTAGTGAAGCCAACACTTGTTATTTACATCTATAAAAATAACTGAATTATCCTGTCATGAGAAGACTCGTACCTTTGTGAAAGAGGGATGAGCTCATCAGCCAGGCCTCAGAGCCCTTACGAGGCATCACGGACCTGGAGAAAGTCATATCCCAACTCAATGAACCTCCCAACACCAACAATGCGATAAGGTCAGACATTACGAACAGCTTACGTCTGTTTTCTCGTCCATCACTAACTTCAAAACTATAACCATAACTCACTAAGGTAACATAGCCTTGCCTCGCAGCATTTTGCCACTCCTCGCATCTCCTTGCCACTCTTCTCATCTCCTCACCCCTCCTTGCCACTCTTCACATCTCCTCATCCCTCCTTGCCACTCTTCACATCTCCTCACCACTCCTCGCATCTCCTCACCACTCCTTGTATCTTCTCGCATATCCTCGTCAATCTTCTCATCTCCTCACCACTCCTCACATCTCCTCACCCCTCCTTGCCAATCCTCGCATCTCCTCACCCCTCCTTGCCACTCCTCACATCTCCTCACCCCTCCTTGCCAATCCTCGCATCTCCTCACCCCTCCTTCCCACTCCTCACATCTCCTCACCCCTCCTTGCCAATCCTCGCATCTCCTCACCCCTCCTTCCCACTCCTCACATCTCCTCACCCCTCCTTGCCAATCCTCGCATCTCCTCACCCCTCCTTGCCACTCCTCACATCTCCTCACCCCTCCTTGCCAATCCTCGCATCTCCTCACCCCTCCTTCCCACTCGCATCTCCTCGCCCCTCCCCACTCCTCGCATCTCCTCACCCCTCCTTGCATCTTCTCGCATCTCCTCACCCCTCCTTCCCACTCTTCGCATCTCCTCACCCCTCCTTGTATCTTCTTGCTTCTCCTCGCCAATCATCTCATCTCCTCACCACTCCTCCTATCTCCTTACCCCTCCTTGCCACGCCTCGCATCTCCTCACCTCTCCTTGCCACTCCTCGTATCTCCTCACCCCTCCTTGCCACTCCTCTCATCTCCTTGCCCCTCCTCACCCGGTACCGTATCTATTCACACTAGGACGTCCAGATCTCGTTCTCTCTACTCTCTTTGATGGACGTTGATAAATATAACACTTCAAATGAATAACACTTCTACATTTATAAACGTTTAGGTGGTTCGAAAAATTGACTTCAATCAAATTCATGTCTGATAGATAAATTATTATTATTATTATTCCCCCATTCCTAATAAGGCCCCTTCAAAAAGGTATTATTCAAAACCACATAATTTATATATATATATATAAATAATTTTTATGTATATTTTTATATATATATAAATATAAATAATTTTTATATATAGATAAATAGGTTTTCGGTTGACTGATTTCGAAAAGTTAGCTTCAAACCAACAAATTTTGAAAAATAGTTTCGAAACAAACTTAAGTAATTTGGTTCTAAAGTAAATATAATTTGATACACTTGGTTGAAAATATGTTTTGATTTTTAAAAACTTTACGTAGAACCGTTCTTATTTGGGTATTTAAATTTACTAACAGTTTTGATCAAGGTTTATTTCAGTAAGCTTGAAACAAAGAGAAGAGACAATTTTAATAAACATGTAAAAAACCACAAAAGTGAAAATTCACAAGTAACTGTCATACTTTATAAGAAACAATTTTGTGTTGTTTTACTTTTATATTGTGTCAAAAATTACTCACAACGGCATAATACTGAAGATGGTTTAAAGCTTATGATTGTCATTTTATCTGTAAGACTCTCAAATAATAATTATAATAATAAATCGGTTTAGGCTATCGAATATTTTTAGTTAAAATTCATGTAATCGTATTAAAATAGTACCTATAAAATATGGTTCTATTGGTTTGCATAACAAGTTGATATTTTTTTACGCCATAAGTTTAATAAGAGTTTTCCACGCCTATAAGAGGTTTCACGTCTATTGTTATAATAACAATCAGTTTACTGTTATTTATCAAATCCATAAATCCTGGATTCCTGGTATACTACAAACAATAAATTAGACCAGCTTTAAGTTTAGTCCTAGTTTGGTTTCTCAATTGCACTTCACTGTAATCTATTCTCTATTTTACACCAATATTTAAAATATTACTATATGTGTGGATTTATTCTTGAGTGAGCTATCTTTATATTTATAAGTAATCAATTTTAACCTGAGTTTCACTAATAATTTCAAAGTCAAAATGAGTTATTTTTCTAATCTTTGATGAATGTGTTGCTGTTTTATGTGAAATTAATTATAATATGAATGCAATATTACTAGTAAATACTATTATATTGTACAAAGTATTTGAAACAACTTGTATTTTGTCTTTATTATAACAACAGTGAAACGACGGATAATTTGGAATAAATAAATACATATTTTGAGATGTGTCGGTGTTTTTTCAATGTTTTTCATACTTTGCTACATCTGAAATCCTTTGTTAATGAGATCTAGTGTTTAAAATATGGTACACTTATGTGCGTACATATAAAATATCTTATAAAATGTCTTCTTACTAACTCTGTCATTATTAGAGTTTGAATAATGTATCAATAAAACCATTCGAGTGTTTGTTCTAGTCAAAAAGGTGAAACTAAGTTTTACTAAGGATATATCTTTTTGAAAAGATTATAAATATAAATTATAGACATAATTAAACATGTTGGTAACGCACAAATCAATCATGTTATTCATTAGAAGAACAAACAGCAGGAAATGTGATATTATTGTTATTTATTAAGTTCAAATGTTGAGTGTTAAGGACTGAAAAATCAATATTTTTGAAAGGATTATTAATTTTAAAGTAAGTCAGTACCATGTTAAAAATAAAATTCAAAAAGATTGAAATACTATGTTGAGATATATTTATAATTACGACTAATAAAAAGTTGTAACTTAAGATTGCTTTGGTTTTATTTTTATGGCTTAAGCCATATTTATGTAATAAGACGATGTTTAATGTAAAATGGACACTCCTGTTTTTTAAATAAATTAATTTCTGTAATAGTTTGTTTTATAAAAAATAAACAAGATGATAATGTGTACTTTATTATTACATCTATTATTTATATTTAATTTAAATAGTTTTAGTAATATGGCAATATTAGATTTATAGCTTATAATAAAGAGTAAAGACAATCATCCTTTGTCCCGTCTTTCTATATTTATGTTACATTACTGGTGACTGGTAAAAGATAAACATCTTTTTATGTTAAATTGTGTTTGTATATTCATTGCATGCCTTGGCTCAATTCTGGGACAAACACAACAACCAAAGTCAAACAGTTATTTTTTATTTTATCACCTGTTCAGGCTATACGTATGTATGTAATGAGGAAGGGATTAGAAAATAAGCATTTTAGAGCATTTGAGTGGAAGGAGAGTGGGAAAGCATTTAGAAAAATCACCCTCACTAAACCTGACTGGGATTCGAACCCCCATCGATCCATCATCAGCAGGCTAGTCTAACACGAGAGTGACGCCTTAGACCATTCGGCCACTGAAGCAGGTCATACTGTTAACTAACCCCGCAATAAAAGAGATGAACTGTACATGGTAATTAATGTTCAGTCTTTCCCAGGAATAAACTGAACCCAACAAAGTCACTAGGACTAATTTCGGTGTCTTAATCCAAGATGTCGACAGCTCTATTTGTAAAAATAAAGCTAAATCCCATCTTACTTTTGTGAAGCGAGGTAGTTTATAGCTTGATTAACTATATCACCTAAGGCAGATACTAAACCAATTTATTTAAAGTAAAATATGTAACCTCCCCTATGAGTTTTTTATTTGGCTCAACCCTTATTTTGAATGAAAGCCAAACCTGCCCGCTTTAGTGATCTCATGGTATGCTTTAAGCGACACTCTCTCAAAAAGAAATTTTGTACTAATGTGTCGCAGCTACAGTAGCCCCATGACTTCTTCTTTGGTGCTGACTGACAGCTCACAGCTGACAGCTGACGGCTTTGAAAAGCTACCAGACCAAATTATGTATCCCTACGCCGAACCATATGATCTGCAAAAAAACATGTGTTTAGCAGCTGTCCCTTCTGACATTCAACATTTAGGTATATACAGTTAGCTGTGTACTGTCAGTCAGCACCAAAGAAGCCATGGGACTACTGTAGAGATGTGGTGTCGAAAAAAATGTATCGGAGGAATAGTTTTGATACCGTACTTTGTACTAGTATCAAAAGAGAAGTATCGATAACTGTAGATATAGGTATCGAAATATATTTGAATATAAATTGATAAAAAAATACAACTATCATAATATTATATTTTTAAATTTATTAAAACACTGAAAGCTCTAATTACAACTATATTACCCGCCTCGGTGGCGTAATTGGCTAACGCGCTAGTCGTGTTGAGCTCGACCGCCGAGGATGGGAAGATCGAGGTTCGAATCTCGGTCGGGTGAGCAGGGGGTGGTTTTCCTTAAATGGTTTTCCACTCTCCCTCCACGCAAATGCGGGTTCACTTACTCTAAATTCAACCATCCCAATTCCTAATCCATTAGCGTAATTAGTACTTAAGCGTATAACCCGAACAGGTAGTAAGACGCGGTGATAAATATTATTATTAAATATTATTAAAACTATATCACAGTCAACTAGAGACTACTCGCGGATTTGCTCGCATTTAAGTCAGGTAAAATATTATTTTATTCCAGAAAATAATCTAAAATATCACAAACACTATTTCAAACACGTATGAGGTTAGGAAATGTCTTTTATTTCGACGACATTAACATTAACATTAAAGACTACCTATAGAAAGGACACAAATAATTTGTTTAAATTTTTCCAATCCTTGCATTGAGATTAATATTTAAGATACAAAACTTAATATTTACAAGCAAAAACATCAAATATACTGAAAAGTAAATAAATGTAATGCTTACGTGGACACATGTTGTAATGAACACTAAAATAAATCGTTTTAAATATGTAGTTATTTAATGACTAATAAACAAAAATAGAGTAAATTGTAAGAACCACTTTAGAGTGAGCACCCTAACTCATCAAACACAATTGTGTTATTGGCTCAGAGCCAAACAGTAAGCAGGAATATTATTCGCAGCGCATTCAACACAAACGACAAATTTAAATGCTATAAAAGAATGAAATTGATTCGATACCAGTGTTTTATGCGCGAAGTTGGAAAAACACTCTACAGATGTAAATTTTGAATGATTGTAAGAGCCATTTAAAAAAAAAATTGAGATTTTAAACACCAATCAGCAGTAAACTACAACCTTAAAATGAAGGTTCCTACCCAAAAAAAAACCAGGATTAAATGTTATTTATCATTTAAAAGATTCCATCCGTGCGCATCCAAACAAAATAATAATCCAAAACTAGTTACCTGTACACTAGACTTAATATTAAAGATATGATTAAAATAATTATATTCTTACTCGAGGTATGTCCACACAACATCTAAACATCAAGTTTTAAAGAAATCCAATAATTCGTTTCGCTCTAGCTTTAGGTAGAGACAAACTGGCAGACTAAATATTGTAAAGCCAACTTGTTTGAATTTAAAGGATAATAAAACGTCAACATCCATTATAATCTTTAGATCTAAAATGTTCAGCCATCTGTATGAAAATATAATCATTATTTTTAATCACGAAAATCTTGATAGCTATTTATAAACAAAAGACCTAACACCCAAACCCCTCATATAAGGTTACGTCATTGCACAAGGCACGAAAACTGTGTGATAGTTTATAAATGTAATATTCTAAAAAAATCAAATGTAATGTAACATGGCTCATTGAAGTTAATTAGCAACGTCAATTCCTTCAAGAGCTAGGCATAATTACGTATTTACCATTAGAGTGGTAACATTTGTGTAAGATAGCGTTACAAACCTCCTGTAATTAAAACATCGTTAAAGTCGCCCACTAATCTCAGCTCAAGTTTGTCTGGAAGACTTTATGACGTGCTCAAAAGTAAGTTACGACAAACTTTATGCGTTGCTTACACCTGGCGGTCTAAATGCTGTAACTTCTGTCAAAGATTTACCAGATGAGATTGTCTGTATCGCAGCATGGTTGGTGACGTAGTGCTTAGATACAAACTGACCGTTTGAAAGTTTCTGAGTTTCTTGATAAGAAGGGATCAGTGGCGGCGCGTGATATTTATTTTTGGTGGGGCCAGGTCAAAGCTTACCGGTAATGATTTTTACTTTTTCTCGACAGCTCGAAGAGAAAGTATTGTGATTGTAAAAAATCCAACTCGAGATTTTGATAAATGTTGACTTTTCATGACCAGCTGAAACCAAAAAGTTGTTTTCGCAATGCCATCTGTCTGTTTGTCTGTTCGTCTGTGGCTACTGTGTACTAGTAATTGTGTGGAAGGAGAGTGGAAAACCATTAAGGAAAAACCAACCTCAATACACCCGACCAAGATTCAAACCCAGATTTCCCTGTCATCAGCATTAAAAAAAAAGTCTTAAGCTAAGAGAATAAAATTCTTCCCATAAAGTAGAAGATAGGAAAATGTACATATATGAGTAACGAGACCCCAAAATACATATAAAATTTGAACATCAATAATTTCAAAACAAGTATCAATGGATTTGGTTAGCAGGGGAGTGAGGGATGACAATTTCCAAAACAAAACAAAATTGTGTGGTAGAAAATTTAAATTTGTCAGGCAAGTTGATGGACTATCCCAGATTACTAGAAAAGAATGAAAGTGTTTTAATTTAATAATTAAGACTTAAAAAATAGGTGAAAATAGTAGCTGAAATCTCAAAAACTAACAAACAAACAAACAAATCTTAGGTGTAGTAGAAAATTTGAATATTTTAATGATGTGGGTATAAAGAGCACCACGAACTATCATAAAATAAAGAAAAATTTTAATTTGGTCCTAGAAACATTTCACAAGCTGTTAGAAAATTATTTTTAATATTGTTTTTAGCAATATGTCATAGATAAGGCCAAAATTGAGGCGTATGTTTGTTTAACATTTGTTGTGTTCTGGGTTTTAAATGACAAACCGATTATTTCAAGGTGTTGTGGTTAGCTAGTAAACAAATGAAACATATGCGCTGACAACATAAACAGCGTGTCAGCATTCCTCACGGTAAATCAGGCTAAAAACCAGGTTAAATAGTAGTGGAGCCAAGCTAGCAGGGCTGACTAATCACCATCTAGTATAGGGGGTCACTGCCCATTTTTGGGGCTACGCGGGCTAGGACGCCGGATCATCAGTACATGTATTGGAGGGTTACCGTCGAGCCCAGGGTACCGAGGTTGATAACCATGAAGGATAACCTAGAGGTCAGTCTTCCCATTGTTTAAGTATGCCTTGCATACTTCGTTCTTTAACGAGCTTCTAAGTAAATCTATCAAGTTTCTCCATATCCTCTAATATTTCTTATCAACGTCGCGTTTTGTAATAGAACATAGTAGTATGCTAAAAACCACAAAAACCCAAGCCGGACGTCAATCATGAACACACACGATTAGAACCCAGTCACTTCCCCCATCATTGGCCACAACCCATCCTGACAACCTAGGCCCACAGAAGGAAGGGAGGGGGAAATAATTATTGGAAAATAATGCGTTTTCTATTAACCAAAAATGTAATGCGATGGATTCAAAATAGCGGATCGAATTAGGCCAAAAACGTTGAATATGAATTATTACTTCGACCATTCTTCCTCCTTTAATTGCTTCCATTCCTCTCCTATCACTTAAACACTTTCTGTTATCTGTTCCTCTCATCTCTTTCTTAGCCTCCCTTACGGTCAGATCCCTACATACTTCATTTTCATCATTTTCTTTGTCCTCTTCTTCTTTCCCATCCTCATTACATGCCCATAACATCTTGGTCTTGATTCCTCTACTATTTCATGTACTCCCTGTACCCCCACTCTTTACCGGATAGCTTCATTCCTAATATTGTTTCTCCTTGTGACAACTAACATGCACCTCACAAACTTCATTCCCATGGCCTCCACTTTCCTTGTGTCACCTGTATTCATTGTCCATGTGTCTGCTACATATGTGACAATGGGTACAAAGTGCGCCCTGTATTGCACTTTTCTTCTCCATAGCTGATATCTTACACACCTATATAACAACTCCTCCTGCTGTCCTTTTTTCATTTGATCCTCTCTAATTCCCCCTTTCACCTCAATTACGCTTCCAAGATATTTTACTTTTTGTATTTTCTCGACTCTTCTCCATCCAACTTTATAGCTTTACTAGGCTTTATCCTCTTCCTTGACATTACCATCACTTTACACTTCACCATGCTAAATTGTATTTCACACTCTTTCACATCCTCATATCATTCCTGTAGCTGCTCTTCTACTTCCTCTTCCTTCTACCCTCACAACATCAAGTCATCAGCAAACATAATGGCTTTGATCCTTAACTTCCTGAGTTTTACTGCCACTTTTTTAAGACAATTTTCATTACGATTACAAATACCCATGATTAGAAGGCATTCCCCTGCTTCACTAGTTTTTATTTGGATCTACTCCGTTCTCACACTCTCCAACTTAACACAGCTCCCATTATCCTCTACATGCTTTTTACTCTCATTACAACTTCTTTTTCCACTTTGGCCTCCTCCATTACTTTCTAAACTTTATTTCTATCCACGCTATCGTATGCCTTCTCCACATCCATAAACATCATTACCAAGTATTTCCCAAATTCATACCTTTTTTCCCATCAGTTGTCGTGTGGTAGAGCTCAAGTCTATGATGAGACCTTTGTTCCCTAAATTCAAACTTTTCCTCTCTCCACCTTTCTTTCATTTTATTTCTTAATCTCTTTTCCTGTCTCGTCTCGTATATTTTTGTACAGAGGCATATCAGCGTTATTCCCCTATAATTCGTTCGTGTGTTAACCATTTCTTAATCCAAACCACTTGTTTAGTGAATACTTACTGTCACTAGCTTTTTAATCCACACACACACACACATGTTGGTTGGAGGATCATCCTACAAATATACATATTTAAAAAAAATAGACTCACCGCTTCAGTTTAACAATTTATAAGTATTTTGATCATGAAAGTATAACTTAATGATGTATTTAGTGGAGTGAATAGCGAAGTAATCATCGATAGTTTAACTGAAATGGCCTTGGGGTTACATTTATTAATAATATAAATAAAAATACTTCACCTCACCACTTGACCTCACGAATAAATATTGCTTCAACGATATTTATGAATTTAGGGCTGTCACATTTGTAGTGACAGTCCACCCCTGCCTCCTGGAACAGGTCAGAAACAACAGAAACTTCATTTATAAAGTAATCCCTGATACCCTTTTCCCCCAATCTAGCCCTGTGAATTCTTCTTATTCCACAAGACTAATATCCTGCTGAAGTGGTGATGATTTGATGACATCGAGGAGATTCAGGTGGGATCGCAAGTGGTGCTGAAAAACATCCCGCAAAGGGAGTTCCAGAATTGGTAAAAGGATTGAGACCACTCTATAAACTCCCACGGGGGTAGCATTGAGCCTACATCTTGCTATTGATACATTCTCTAGGAAATTGTGGGTTACACCTCGTGTGTCAGGACAGGTCAAACTCAGATTAACAGCTCACTCTATGAGTGACGACCGAGGGTAGTGGAGGTTGGAACTGATGAAGGCAAGATGGATGGGGGTTGTTATGGTTTTCAATGACTCAAACACTATCAAGGTCTCAACAATATAAGGATGTCTCCTACTTGAATAGAAATATCCTTACACTGTGGTATTTATTATGAGAAGCATGAGCATAGAAATTAGGGTTTGGGGGGGTGGGGGATTAGGCCCCTTTAATTTGATGGACTTCCCTTAGGGGTTCATAGTCCATATATACGTATAAAAACTTTTATTGGCTAAAGTAAATGTTAAAATTTTATATTGGATCCCCCCCTAGAGAAAACGCCCTTGATGAAAAGGGTGCCAATGAATCTTCAAAACTCTTTAGACAATCCTCAATCTTCTTCAAATGTTTTGTTATGTACCTGCTAAAAATGAATTTATTTGTTTAAGGAAGGCTAGGACTATGTTTACAACCGTTTACTTTTATCTTAGAACTGTAAAATTTCGCGTGTAACGTCCTTGAAAGTTAACTAGTTTTACTTTTTGATAATTATTTTCAATTATAAAATCTAAAATATGAGATTTGTGAGGACTTTTCACTCCCATATTGGCGTGAGTCATATTTAAAATAAAAAGCCACTTCATAAATAACGGTGAAATTCAGCGATCCAAACAAATAATGATATCAATGACTATATTCACTCAGTTCATCAATTGTACGTTTTTTAATAATATACTCCCCTGCAGGGAGACCATATTTACTCGGAGGGGGGTTCGTCTGTGTCCCCCTGCACCACTGGTCTACAGGATGATTAAAAAGGCCGGGTAAAAACTTAAGGAGCGTATACCAGAAGGACTCACTCAGATAAAACAACAACTTTCCAATAAGAATTCATGTCCTCAGAAATAATCCAGAGTCGGCCGAGGCCATTCCGAGGAAATATTCACACATAAAGACATTCCCGCTCTTCTGTTGCACCCTAATTTGCTGACGCCACGATAAGTGGCACATCTTGAAACAACTCCAGCACAATTTCTTCCAGAAATATTCTGTATATGTGTCCAATCAAACGTGGTGGCAGGATGTAAGGCCCAATCACATTATCGCCGATGATACGTGCCCACCACATTCACAGCAAACCTCTCTTGGTGGTGGAGAACAACGGAAGCATGGGGTTCTGTTCAGCCCAAACATTGTTGTTACGGCAATTCAAGAAGCCCTCTGGTGTATGATGCCTCATCCGTGAACAGTACGCTTCTCAAAAATTCAAGCTCGTTCAGACAACACTGTGAAATCCACCGATTGCGTCTGATGGCGGTAAAAGTTAAGCCGCTGTTGTGTGATTCAATATTAAACTTGTAGGATGATAGCAAAGTACGGTATACTTATTTCAGCGGAATGGTATCAGAATTCCATACCTTGTATGGCCCCACCTGACTCAGGGTGACTTCGGTCTTCGGAGGACATAAATCCCTGTTGGAAAGTTGTGCTACCTGAGTCCTTCTATTTGCTCCTTAAGTTTTGTGGCCTTCTAATCATTTTTCACGTGCACGTGCATTCCTAGTCTGGCGGGACGCGCGACTCCTTTGTTTGTGGGTGGTGCATTGATATTATTGCACGTGTTTTGTAATAAGTATTGCGAGAAAATAACCGCGACCAGTCGTGTTGTGTGTGGGGCCCTGCCCCAAGTGTTAAATGTTTTATTTATGAATGTATAACTTGGAGATGCTGAATTGTGCTAGAGTAGTTTTACTTTTGACATTGTAGTGAAGTACAGTGCAGTCAAAATTGATGGGATAATTGATCATCTATGTGCAGCTATAAGCAGGGGCGCCTGCCCACGGGGGGGGGGATCATGGCGCAAGTTGCGCCATCAGAATTTTAGTGAGGGAAGTTTACGGGCAAAAAATTATTTAATAAGAAACTTTTATATTGTCATATATATTTTTTCAAATTTATAATACCTCTGAAATTGTTTAAGAGACATTTTAGTGTTTCATGCTATGACAACACTTACACTATTAACTTAGAGTGGGAAAGTTATTCCATAATTATATGTCAACATTTCCTCAACTTAGCATGCTGTATCATATCCTTTTATTGTTACCTGTCACAAGTTGCTCAGCGGAAAGGACGATGCACCGTTTAAAGATTGTAAAGAACATTTTAAGAAGCAGCTTAGGAGGTGATTGGTTGTCAAGCTATCATCTGAGAATGACATTCTCAAGAAAATCACAAATGAAGAAATTATCGAAAGGTTTGCCACATCAAGTACACAGAGAAAAAAACTGCTTCTGCTAAAATCTCATAAATAGTACCTAAATACCTGTGCTTAAAGAATTTATTTTCTGATCATACTGTAGATTTTGTTCAACCTAGGTCCTAGAGTGTTCAAATGTTTTCTCTTCCCTACGCATAAGATAGATTTTTTTCTGTCACCACGCTAAAATAATTTAGTTTTTAAGGTTTTATATGACTACTTACATTAGGTACTCTAGTAAATATTATGATAATACTCATATCAAATTAGTTTTTACACATTTAGTTTGTTTTTTCAATATTTGACTATAGATTTATTGATCTTTATCGATGTCTACAAATTTTTTTATTCAATTCTTTCATTCACTCTCAATCTTTCATTTTATTATGAATGTAAACAACTATTTTATACAACAGGTTAAGGTAAAATATTTGTTTTATTTACATGACACTCAGAGTTTGACAAAACAATTGTTTTTACAATATTATAGTTGTTTTTATTTTTAAAATGTAAATAATATCATTTTTATACATGAAATTGCTCTTGTAAATATAAACTGTTGATTTTCCTAGCTGTTCTGATTTTATTTATCTCAATCAAAAAGCTCTATAAATGGATTTACAAAATACGTAATTAAGGGCGTGATGTGGATTCAATCAGAAATTTGAGATTCCACTAAAGGTTATAGGGTTAATTGGATTTTTGAGGAGGGGGGTAGAGAACAATTTGGGGGGGATTTATGCCATTGGGCTTGAGGGGGGTGGGCACCCCTGGCAATAAGGCTTAGATTCTTAGTGCAGATGTCAGTGGTAAGCTACCTCATATTCCCTTTCCTTACTTTACCATACAGTCCTTGTTATTTACATAGAGGTGCGGACAATGGGATTTACACATTCAAATGATCGGTATATTGTTGACGCACAAGCACACTTAGTTACGTTTAGAACAGTCAGACAGTGGTAAATCGTAGAAATCTAAGAAATGTTGTTTTATTGTGCCGATACAGTGGTGCACCCAGAAATTTACTTTTGGAGTGGCATTCAATAAAGGCTGTATGTAACCAGAATGAAAGTTTGAGTTGGCAGTATGAGACTGCAAGACGGATGGTAGCACTGTAGTTCAACGAGTCAACTGAAATGAAAACACACATTATTGAGGACACGTTTGTTAATTGGTTATTTCGTTGTTACTCCCTGAACCTGGTCCCAATAATAATACAGTGCAGGGAGCAGATGAGTTTTTTGTGGGGTAGAGGTAAGGCCTGACCACTGGAGGCCTAGAATATGTATGAACCAATATTATATGCCTTCAGAAGCTATTTGTGGTTGTTTTATAGTAATTGACCACCTCCGTGGGCTCTGGCTACAGATCCAGAGGTCTCGGGTTCAATCCACAGCACTTACAGATATTTAAGCCTAGAACAAGGTCAAACTAAGCCTCGTTAGAACCAATGAGGAGTTACTTGAATAAAAAGTAGTGCCTCCGGTCTAAAAAACTGATATTAGCGGCCGTAATGTTTGTTGTGCTGACCACATGACATCCTATATCCACAAATGTTGGCACTATCATCGCCAACAAACTACAGCCACTTGGTCTGGCTCGATCACAGGCTGATGTCATGGAATGTTTTATAGTAATTAAAGGTACTGTTTTAAAATAATGAGAGTGGCCTTGAAAACAATGTATTGAACCAAATATTTGTGTTATTATTTTACAATTGGTAATTTTATATGAAAAGTCTTATCTTAAAATGTATCCTATACATTAAACACATCCTCAGTGCAAAATAATTTAACTTATAGTACAGTCACGACCTAAGATTACTTGGATGACGGCTCTGAAGGTTACTAGAAATAGTCCCTAATATATCTCTGCACCAACAGCTGACATCTGTCACTTTGGATAGCTGAAATGAAAACAAATGTTATTGTATGAATGTGATAGTTAACCATAGTAATTTGGCCCAATATTATTTATATATTTATTTGAGATTTGGCACAAGGCTTATTTATCGTTTTATTACACTTAAAAAAAAAGTATTATTCACAGCACGTTCACAAAAGGTCTAACAAACATTGCTTCAAAATGGCGACCGATGAATTTAAACAATGTGATTGAACATGACAGAAACAAGTTCTTTACAATCATGCACCCATGCAGTTGATAGAAATATCTTTTTCAGTTAAATATTAATTATGTTCTAGATATTGTTTCGAATTGGGTAAAAATAAATTATTAAAAGTAATGAGATAGTATGATAAAACTTATGTTTATGTGATTTTAAACATAAAATATAGCATATAATTAAAAAACTTAATATTTATAACAAAACATTGATCTTTTACAAGTTTTGGCAACCCAAAACCTAAACATGATTTTTGAATTGTCATCCAGGTAAAAACCTATCATGAACAGACTCTAGTTTTGCTTCATATGATTTAAATTTGTATTAAAATTATTTAGGGTCCTGGGGGGAGTAAAATGCCTCGTTTGTCACCCTCCCTCCTTTTTGGGTGCGCCACTGTGTCTATAAATTATTTGTACATAATTAAATTTTTTTTAAATATATAAATTTTACTATTGTATACCGTTATGGTGTTTGCACCCAATGAGCTTTCTGACAGGGATGTGAACCTTGACCTAACTGTTGATAGTGACCAAAAGTTACAAGATGTTAATGCTTTGGGCACTAGCGTGGGTTCAAGTAGTGTACACACATGTGTGTGTATATGTATGTATGTGAATGAATGAGCACATTTGTACATGCACAGGATTGTGCGTAGTTGGCTATATCACTTTGGAACACTCGGCCACCATTAGATGCATGTGTAGCTACATGGACACCATGCGCACACCCCAATTCTAAGATCCAATTATTAATACCTATAAACACGAGTTATTTTATAAAAGTTGTATATTTGTGTAAATTATGTTACAGAAGAGTGTAAACTATGTAAATAAAATTATTTTAACTGTGAAAATATCCTATCAATATCTTTTGAGAGATAACTAAAGCCCACAGATTTTCTTTGGAGAAGCCACAAACCTCTAGCTACCTCCCCCCCCC
>CABFWB010001269.1:0-18375 GCA_902151455.1 Timema bartmani
AAAGAAGTAACATTTATTTCTGAACAGTTCTGATACAAGTTTGCTGTCTTTAACATTTTTTGATTATGAACTACATCACTCTTTTTAAACTAATGTAATCGGCCTCGTTTAAGGGTTAAGTAAGGCCCACCAACAAATTCACTGGGCCTTATTAGCCGCGGAATAGTATGTTAGATTACAACTATTTTCATGTAAAATATGAATTCAAATCAATTAAAACAATCTTAATTATAAAACTTTAAATTGAAATAATAATTGTAATATAAAATAAATGTGAAAAGAACAAGATATTAAATAAAACTTACGAATTTTAAAGTCATGATTTTATAAAACGGAGAGACACAACCACCTCGCACAAAGTTCTCGGCCAAACTGACAAGATTGCGCCGCTAGTAAATATCGCTCCACTGATTTGTCATTGTACTGTGTCTTTGGTGTGTGTGGAAAAAACCCAAACTGCCCAACTGACGGTAAATGTTCTTTTTTTAAAGCGGGCCTTATTAGACCCTGGGCCTTATTTGCCTCAGGTACCTTAGATGCATTTCATTTTGAAGAATTACAGGCGAGGACCATTCCAAATAGCCTAGTATCTGAAATAATTCAATTTTCAAAATGTTGTCGGTGGAAGACCACTTCAAAGATTATCTTATAGAGGTATCTAAATATCGTAAAAAAATAAGGTGAAGATCACTCTGAATAGCTTCGAGGGGCATCCAAATTTCAAATTTTTTTAGGTGAGGAACACTTTAAATGGTTTATAAAAGAATTTAATTTAAAAAAAATCAAGATGAAGACTACTCATAGCTTCAAGAGAGAACTATTTTTCAAAAAATTGTTGAAGGAAGTTTACTCCAAATAGTTTTTAAAAACTATTTGATTTTAAAAAAATAGGTGAGGATGACAACGGTTTAAAACATACATAAGATCATTATATGAATGAGAAAATATTAAATGGCTTTAAACAAAAATCTAACATTGTAAGTAACCATGTTATTTATAATTATGACCTCCTATGAAAATGATCTGGATCCGCCCCTTCTTTGACGAGACCGTTTGGAATTAGTTTGGTGAAACGCCGCGCTATGTATCGCTTCCATTTATTTTAATCTTTATATTTTTACCCGCCTCGGTGGCGTAGTTAGCTAACGCGCATGTTTCGTGTTGAGCTAGACTGCCGAGGACAGGGAGATCGAGGTTCGAATTTGTCGGGTGAACTGAGGTTTTTCCTAAGTGGTTTCCCACTCTCTATCCACGCAAATGCGGGTTCACTTCCTCAATATTCAACCTTTCCAATTCCTAACCCATTAGAGTTATTAGTACTTAAGTGTACAACCCAAAGGGGTAGTAAGACGCAATGCTAAGTATTATTATTTAATCTTTTTATGTCAAGTTTCTTCTTGGTATCTACCTCTTATTGTGAAGAGTAGGAGTGGGGAGAAATACTTTTGATTTTTATGTCTGTGCAACGCACTTTACTAGTCCAGACTGTAAACTTATCTACACTTAAAGTGTAAGTGTAAGGGACGTGAGTTAGATTATTTTGTCATTTTTTATAGCAAACTTTTTTATTATTATTATTTTAAATTTTGTTCCAGAAGAAACATAGTTGAATTTTCTTTACTTTGTGATATAAACATTTGTTGAATATCTGTCATGAGAATAGCGGCATTAGATGACAAACTTTTTAAATGAAGAGAAAAAGTTGTCATTAAATACTTAGGACACCCTTGACAGATATTCAAGAACTGTTGAGGTCACCTTGTGAAGAGAACTAAACTCTTTGTTTCCACTGAAGCAATATTTGAGAAAGTTTTGATACAAAAACTTCAAACACTGACAGTATCTTGCATCCCCTACACTACTCCCACCTTTGATTGAAAAAGTAGAGTTAAAGAAGTGTAGGCTATATCTAGTATTCACGGAAAGGGCCTTTTAGAAAATACAAACTTTTTGTGGTCTAAAATGGAATTTTTCTACCACATTATCATATTATGTATTATTTAAATTGTATAATGACACCTGGACACGAGAATCGAACCCGGGACCTTTGTATTAGTACGCCAATATTCTAACCATGGAGCGATCCAGGTGGTGTCACGTGCCCGGGGTCATTATTCACTCATATTTTAAGGCATAGTCTGTGATGGACGTGTATTATATGTATTGATATCTCTCAACAGTGACAGCTGCAGATCACATGCGTGAAAGTAGATCTAGTAACATTTCTAGATTGTGAGATAAGATCCTTCATATGAAAATTAAACTCCCTGTCTAAATGTGAAGGGAGCATTCATTGTTGAGCATCTCGATTAGTTAAGTCCCTCCCGCCAACCCCGTTACTTCCCCGTTTATTTTCCTCCTGAAATGTCGCAACATCGCAATAGTGATCCTGGGAGACAGATACTATATCAAGGAAGTGGCTATTGTCATCTGCGAGTGACTTGGGAACTTCCTCCTTTGAATAAAGTAAACCTGCGCAATCTCTCTTTATCTGGACTGTTATATAAGTCTCGCGCATGCGCATATCTGGATGTGGGCTAATGGTAGCGGATGGGGCCTATTTGTGTGCGCTAATAACAAGGTAATCTCATTGTACCGTTTCTTCTTGTAATTATCTTCCATTTTAACAGTTCTAATGTAAAATAAATTGCTCTATATTGCCCAAGAAATATGAGCCACCTAATTCACTAATACATTCTCGATTGAACCTTACTTGAGAATGGAAAGATGAAAACGTCCGTATTTCTCTGATCCATTCTCGAAGCTCTGTTAAAGAGAAAGATGAAAACGTCCCTATTTCTCTGATCTATTCTCGAAAGAGCCTCTCTGTAAAAGAGAAAGATGAAAACTTCCTTATTTCTCTGATCCATTCTCGAAGGAGAAACTAACCTCCCCCATGTTTTATAAACTTCATCCCTGATTACGCTATAACGTATACAACCTGCAGTCGGCAGATTACGTGAGACGAACTCCATTAACTTAACAAGCTGTTAAAGAAAGTTGCCGGCGCACTCTTAAAAGCCTAGTTTGGATAAGGGTTGAAACTCTCGGAGGGTTGGGGTGACAAAGGGAGGGTGAAGAATCGAAAGAGCGCAGCAGAGAATAACAATGGCGGAGGCAATGGAGGATGGAAATTAAAAAAAGCAAAGATAAACAATGTGTTCAATCTAGTGAGCTGGTGTCTTTATGGCATGATGCGCTGATTAGTTGTGCATTTTGAGGGTTTTTAATTCCAGGAACTTACGCTGTCTTTTGTTTGATACATTAATAAGAGTTTTTGTGTGTATTAACTCCCCCCAGACTCGTTTGTCCTTCTAAAATAAAAAGTGGATTAAATTTTTTTTAAACCTCACTATGAAAGTTTTCTACGAGAATCATTAGTGTATTGTATTTGTTTATGTTCTTTCGGTAGATCCTTCCTCAAAAATCTTTATTCACATAATATGCTTCAGTGGACAGTGGCCCAAATAGTCAAAAGCGTCACTCTCTTGCTAAACTAGCCTGTTGATGACGGAGATATCGGGGTTTGAATCCCGGGTGAATATACTTATAGTGTTTGATTTCCTAAATGGTTTCACACTCTCCTTCCACGCAGATGCGGGTAGAATTAACACTAACATTCTTCCTTCATCCCTACTCCGTTGGAGTAATTATCGTGTTTATGTGTAAAACCTGAACATTATAATAATATTGCGGGTCTAAGCTACATCGTTCGTAGTCCAGTAGTGGAAAGATTGGCCGGTACTCATGTACCGTTGCCCAGGGGAAGCCTGAATGTGCGAGTCATACGGACTTTGCCCAGGGGAAGCCCGAATTTACGAATCATACGTACTTTGCCCAAGAGACACCCGAATGTACGAATCATACGTACAGATTACTTGAAAAGTATGCGTTAATAATGTAATATATTCACATACGCTAATTTTGTTATTCGCATCAGCGGATATTGTAATAGTTCATTGCCGTCATAGCCCTGACACATGTTGACTAAACACATTGAATGTTTTTTTTTTAATTTGAACACATTGAATGTTTTTTTTTTATTTGAACACATTTAATGTTTGTTTTTTTAATTTGAACACATTTAATGTTTGTTGTTTTAAAAATATATATTACAACTAATGTAGCAGGCTGGCAGAGTTGAGCGCTGGATGGTGAAGGCAATGACACACCAGTGCTGTGTTCCAGCAAAATATTAATCCGAGGGTGTCGGGCTGCGTAGAGTTACTGCGAGGAATGTATCTTGTCATGTGCACGGTTAATTTAATGTATCAGGGTCGAATGTCAAATACATGCCGTTAGCTGCTGCGAAGAAGAAGGTGCTAACCTCCATTACCATAATGGCGACAGATCAAACAAGGTGAACTGTTTCCATTCAAGGCACTAGAATCTGAAGAGTTGTTAACTAGTCATTGTTTTCGTTAAACGTGATGGTATTGCTAACATTCTCGTTGGTGATTAACAAAGCAATAGGACACAATGCACATGTGTCGAATGGACATATAATATAAAGCTAAACCATGGTGTAACCAAGGAGGGTAATCTGGTGGTTTTACCTTGACTTTTTACGAGATTTTGTGTAGCAGGAAAAAGTAGGGGGGAAATTGATAAGTCACTAAAATTTTCAAATATTTTTGCGATGATTTTGGAAACATTAAATAGAACCAAGTCCAGACCATTAGTTTTATCTCCAATTCCTGAGATTTTGTGAAAAGCAGAAAATAACGTTTTCTTTTAAATATTTGGCTTTACATTATATATAGACTAATACTAGCAGAAATACCCGGCGTAGCCACGCAATGCAAACACACAGAAAAGTCTCTTAAATTTATTTCTTTTGAACCAGTTTTTGATTAATTAAAAAAATTAGATCTAAATTGTAAAATTCCGGGTTCGAGGTGCACATGTTCTTGAATAGAGGCTACTCATTTTTAAATGTCAACCCTCTGCGTGCTGTAGACATTGCACAACAGCCATGACAGGCTAACAAACTCTACATTTTATTAATATAAAAGTAATTAAGTTTTTTTTAATTACAATCTTGTTTTGTGTACTTGGCAGTATAACAGCCCTCCTGAGTCACAGATGGCTGTGGTATCTGATAGCCCGCGATACTATTGGTCTCTCATACGCAGCTGACAATTATACACGTCCATCACAGACTCAACCTTAAGATATGAATAAAGACTGACACAGGATGAATCCTGGATGGTTCATTGGTAAAAGCAGTGGTGCACTAAGCCAAAGTTTTCGGTTTCGATTCCCGTCTCCTTAAGGTGTCATTTTTCAACTAAGTTAAGAATTATGGTCCCCCCCGCCCTATATGGATATTACCGTAATTACAATATTAGCAACCTTTGTGTTGATATTCATTGGTAAAATGCATTGGTGATTACAGATGAACCTGTACAATTCAAGCAATTTCTAAATTTACGAAGCGTATCAACCCTCATAATATATCTGAAAGATGAGTATAGTAGAATTCTGGTTTCTGGTACCGTATGTGACAGTTGCAAAAACCACTTTAATATATTCATACGTCATGCCATGTGATCGGGTTCTTTTTCAATATGTGTAAACAAACAGTATCACTAAATTAAAATCGACCTCGGNTGGGTTCAAACCCAGCCAAGGTTGACTGATTTTTCTTGAGTAATAAATATTCGTAACACAACTTCCTTCGGAAGGGAAATAAAGCCGTCGGGCCTCATGTCGATTGTGGCATGTAAAAGAAAGAAGGTTTGGGAAGGTACCTTTCCCGGCAATATGTGGGCCCTTTCACTCTCGCTCATAGAAATTCTCGTGTTCTGATATAATCAAGTGGTTCAGAAAGTGCACGTTAAATATCTCAAATAAATAAAAAATAAAATATTAATGTAAATTGTAATCAAAGTTGACAGCAAAAAAAAAAGTTTGAATTTTCTAAAAGATCTTTCCTATCATAATCCTTTGCCAATCGTATTATATACCCGCTACGGTGTTCGAATAGGCCAAGACAATGTGGTTCAACTGGCGGCCCGCGTGCCACATCCAGACCGCGCTCACTGAAAATGTGGCTCTCACAATATTCTATAGGAAAATTAAAGGGAAAACCTCGGTGGCAGGTGTGAAATAGTTATTAAATATAAATATGTATTTAAAAAGGTCACGGTTGCATTTATTATGCATTTATTTGATTAGTAAAAATAATAGTAAAAATATGTTTAATGTCAAGTTGTTTTATGAAAGTGTGTGTGCGTGCATATTTCATAATACATTTTTGGGATATTAATAAACCTTTTTTTTGTCTTAAGTTTAAAAGATTCTACCAACCAAAAATACTATAGTAAGTATTGGAAATATATTATTTGTGTTTGTCGCGGCCTATATGATGGGATTAATAATACATATTCGGCCTGAGGTGCAAACTGATAGATTAGTTCCTTGGGATGAAAAACGTTGAACCACACTGATCTATGGCGTCACTTTCACAATAGACTGGACTGCTTGATGGGGAGATCGGTGCTCGAATCCCGGTCGGGTGTACTCAAGGTATTTTTCCCTAACGGTTTTTTTATACTATGCCTTGACGCAAATGCGGGTACACTTCATCTAAACTCAACTTTTCTTGTCCCTAGCCCATCATCGTATTTCGTAGATAGTCGTATATAATCCTAACGGGTATACTAAGACGCGGTGCTAAAAAAATAAAAAAGTTATGTTGCGTGTTTTAACTACCAGCTTACCGCCGCAAGGAGCAGCGTAATGAATCACTTAATTACGTTATCTAATGGAGATGTTGGTTGTAAACAAACGGCTCTAGAAACCAGACTTGGGGATTATACTGTCCGTACGTACGCGAGTCTTTTGATTCTTGAGTGGAGGTTGAGCCAAACCCTGCTTTTTATAGTAAGCCCACTTTACAACACCTACATTGATTGAAAGTCACTGAAGTTTGGAACTCTAAAAATATGTCTTATTTTATTTATTTATTTATTTATTTATTAATATCCCGGCATAACCACGCAATTAATTGCAACGCTTTCCTTTGCTTCAAACAGATGGGGAGGGGGGTGGGGGTGATCTTCATTTAATTTCTTATGACCCAGTTTTTAATAAATTGAAAAAAGAAAATCTAATAAAAAATTTCAAGCTCAAGCTTTGAGGTGCTCATGTTCGTGCACAGGGGCTACTAATTTTATAATTTCAGGCCTCTGCGTGAGGTAGAAGTATCACGCAATGCTCATGGCAGACAAACTCTTCATTTTATTAATACAGTTCATCCCATCTTAAGGTGGGATGGAAAGGGACGCGAGAAAAGGTGGGGGTTTTTTTTTGCAGTTTTTATGGCAAAACACTTTTTTAGACAAAATAAATCAAATATTTCTCCAGTAGAAACATAGTTTAAACTTCCTCCACATGTTGGGTGATATCAACAGTTGTTGAATATCTGAAATTAAGTGACAACTTTTTCTCCTCGTTTAAAAAGTTTCTCATGTAATTTCGTTATGCTCGTGACAGATATTCAAGAACTGTTGATGTCGCCATATGAAGAACACTACTCTGTTTTTACGGGAGCAATATTCTATTTATTTTGACCAAAAGAATGTTATGATATAAAATGTACAAAAACATGTCATTTTCTTGCATCCCTTTCCACCCCACTTTAATATAACTGTGTGTAGCTCTAGTGTCTTATAGTGTTTACTATCTTGACAGATGGACTAAGGACTAACCGCTCCCTGACCTACCTGTGTGTATGTCGCGCTGTAGAGTACAATGTTCCCGGAAATCAATAGAGGCAGATCCAAGGAGCTGTGTTTTACCCCGGCTGGATACACAATGTGCTCTGGTGCAAGTCCTGATCCCCTATTGGCTGGTGCCAGTCCTGTTCCCCTATTGGGCCGCTCCTGGGTATAAGATGCTACCGTAGGAGAGAGGGGGTGGCGAAGATAATAAGCTACTCTTAAAAGTGTAATTACTGACCTAACTCAAAGCAAAGTTGGTTTTTTAATTTACGGATCTAACGTATATTCCCATTGTTTGTATTGACTGTGTTTTGTTCTAAGAAAGACTGTAATCAATCTCTTATTTTCTACAATTACCAACGCTACCCGCTTCAGTGGTCGAATGGTCTAAGGCGTCACCCTCGTGTTATAGACTGGCCTGCTGATAACAGGGAGATCAGGGCTCGAATACCGGTTTGCGTCTACTGAGGGTAGTTTTTCCTTGAATGGTTTTCTACTCGCTTTCCACGCAAATGCTGGTATATTACCTCTAAAATGATTCCTTCCTCATCCCTATTCCATTAAAGTAATTATCATATATTATATGCGTGTAACCTAAACAGTAGTGAGATGTGGTGAAAACCACACAAAGTTTTAAATATATTTTTATAAAACAAATAGTTTCTGAGCTATAAGCAAATAATTTTTTTTTAATGAAAATCGAAATAAATTATGCTTTTTGGTGAAAAGAGATGTTCCTCTTTATCAATGTTTCTGTAATACTGTATATTATTTGTTTTCACAAATCTTATTGGTTTTTAGTAAATGTCTATATTAAGATAAAAGAGAGATAGAGAGAGAAAGAGTGTGCGGTGCATTATACCACATTTTTTGTTTTTTATATCTTATTTATGAACATTCCCCCCGCCCTCCCTTTCCCGTGCCGTTGTCTCGTATTCAGGTCATCCTAGGCACAGCCCAAGGATCACGATATCACTGCTGGGTCAACATCCTCTAGTGACCATGCTATTTAGCAAGTGCTGGTGTTTGTTCGGCTATTAGCGTCCTCCGCGCACTTCCCTGTCTTCTCTTGTTAAAAAAAAAAAAGGGGGGGGACATCTGCGCGTGAATACGTGAGATTCTAGTAGGAAGGAACTCCTAGAAAATGTTGTGGTCAACATCGACATCAACATTTTACTATATTATCAGTTTGAAGAGAGAAAACGCTTTTACAATTTAAGTACCGTAAATATGTGACGTGAAGTTTGAGGAATGGATGGCTATAATTACGGAGATCATCCGTATCCGGCTCATATTCGAATATATTGGAACAGATACGGCTTATTTCCGTGATTATAATAATTGATCTCCCAAGCTTCGTCTTTCATATTATTTACTTAATCATACATGGTTGCTTTCTTCCATCTTGATTCGCTTGGAACGTACTGTACAATGTACTTGTGCTATTGGCAGCATAAAGCTACGAGTCACCGCTGGTTGTGATATTAGTGATAACTCTTGGGACAGGATATCCCACACGTCCATCACAGATTATGCCATAACATATGAGTGAAGAATAGACACTTAGTAGGAGGACGATTCCTCAGTGGTAGAGCATTGGCGCGCTAAGCCAAAAGGCCTCGGGTTCGATTTACTTGTCCAGGTGTCATTTTTACATTTATTCGAAAATATGATTACTGTTTTAAATTAATTAATTAATTAATTTTAGCACCGCGTCTTACTACCCGTTCGGGCTATACGCTTAAGTACTAATTACACTAATGGATTAGGAATTGGGAAGGTTGCATTTAGAGGAAGTGAACCCGCTTTTGCATGGAGTGAGAATGGAAAACCATTAGTTTTTTAAAGATATTGATAGTAGCTACAATTTTGACAGTTGCAGATCACATGGTTTGACTTATGAATACGTGAAAGTATGGCTAGTAACTTTTCTAGCTTTCAAATAAGGTTATTTCTAGACTGTACAGTATTCCTTTCTCTAGCATGATACTCGCTTTTGAAAAAGAAGAGCTTAAAAAAACTTTTTGTTTATATTTTATGTACCCTTCGTTGACTATGAAAGGAAGCAAACTAACCTTGCATTTTCCCACTATGGCGTAGCTTATAAGATAAGGCCAGTGTAAAACTATAAGGACCTTTCAGGCTGAACAGAGGTATGTATGTGTTGAGTTTGTGGCAAGACTTACTGCTTCAAAAGAGATATATTTGGGCGTTGAGCCACCCCCACCCCGCCCCTCCCTTATAAATGAGTGTCTAGGGCGGACGTACTCCCTGACTCTTCGTTCCCCAATTTTGGTGGCCCTGCCCGCTATCCCAGATAAAAAATACTTGTTTGTAGTGCAATCGGCAGTCGCTCACACGGAACATGTTCAACTGCCAGCTGTCGCCATCTTGGTGACGTCACTACGTTGGGAAAGGTTTTTATTTTAATGTATAACTAAGATATCTCTCTTTCTCTCTTGAAGACATCTAGGGAGGTAATTTTGATTGGGCAGAGTTGGCAACATGCGTGTTCCCTCTCGCTCTCTCTCTACAGGGGTGCCACCATGATTTATGCGGTCGGGTCATATAAGACATTTTCTTATCCCAGGTCAAAATGTTGGGCTTGTTGAATAGACCTGATATGTATATTGTTTCTCTAGTCAACACTCGTGTTGTCCGACACCTTAGCTTGGTCGGTAACGTGTCTTTCTACTGACCGACGGGGCCCGAGTTCAATTTCCGACATAGCTGAAAAAATTATCCCGGGTGAAATGCGGGTTTCCCCTTAAACAGTGATGAATTAATGTCCGGGGTGAGATTGGATGTTGTGTCGGTTCTAGGTTTGTGAACTTTTAAGTCGTGTGTTGACATAGTCTGTTTAAAAAGTGTTTAGTTTAAATACCTTAAATAAAAAATCTCATAAAAGGATGGGGAAGGTTAGATTTGAGAAAACGCGCATTCAATTCAACTGATGAGAGATGTGAAAACACAATGTGGTTAAAACAGCTTTGTAACCGTTGTTGGTGAGACTCGATATTGGACCGTTGGTTACTCTCTCAATTTTAGGTCTGTGAGCCTCAATTATCATACTGCATTTTCGGTTCGAAATATAGGCCTACCTTAACTATTTAGTAATTTCACAAAAAAACAAACACCCGCATTGTGGTGACTTTTGGCCATTTAAACCACACTCCATTGTAACATTTGAAAACAAAGTACCGTACTTGTTTGCAATATTAATAACCCTTCTGGCACTCTGTTTGGAAATTACGCAACTCCAATACAGTCATTGTTGGTATAAACTGCTCTTTTTTACTAATTAGATTTGGCGCTTAAGCATTAATTTCATTTAGTGTCTTGTCTTTACGCTGCCAGTTGGTAGGAAATTGTGTTTTATTTTGACGGTGTTAGCTTGGAACAGGACACGGGAGAATCTGGACTGAAGATAAACTATTATTTTGACGGTGTTAGCTTGGAGCAATGTTATAAATATAATACAACCTTGCCATCTTATTTACTTAGCTTGCACAAATGTTTGTGTGCTAAAGAGATGCGGAAAATTGTCCCTATATTCTTTCCGGAAAATTTTCAATTATTATTTCTGTAAAATAATTTCAACTGAGTAAATGGATATTAACAGTAAGAATAATAGTTAGTAGTAGTATTAGTGATAGTAGTAGTAATAAAAACACCTGATTAGGTGGCCGTAAGGTCCAACTTGACTCTCGCAATCGACTAGACTGCCGATGAGAGAGAAATCAGTGTTCGATTATGGTCGGCTGCACTGAGGCAGGCTTTCCCTAAATGATTTTCTACTTTCACTCCACACAAATGCGGATGCAATTCCTCTAAATTCAACCTTTATCATCCCTAACACATTAGTGTAATTAGTACGTATGCGTATGACCCGAACGGGTAGTAAGACGTGGTGCCAAAAAATAGTAGTAAAGAAACAAATGAATGCGAGCCTTTGTAGTCCTGTTATTTTCATAAATCATACTTCAATTTTTTATCATCACTAAGTTAATTAAAATAATTTTAAGGTTGACCCAATATTTGTCTCTCCCTCTATCCTTCGCACTTCCTATCTACCTCTCTCCCCCACTCACATTCCCCCTCTCCCCTTCTTCTAACCCACTCGTCTACCAACACACTATATTTTGATATATAATAGGCTCTTAAGTGCCACCTCTACAATTAACCCCTTCATCACAAGCCGCCACTGCAGAAACATTTCCAACGAAAATTTCACGGAAAGTTGTCATCCATAGCTATAAAACGACTCGCAAAACAAAATGTCTCACCCACACAATATAGCCTTTCCTGCTCTATATCCTCCACAGTGGTGACCTCCCTGTAAAACAGGGCTATAAATCTTCCACGCCGAATCAAAATAAAAGTAACCATGTCGTTAAATAACTCAATGTGATGTGTGATTGCTTTGTTGCCAAGGTCACTCGGGCTGATATTTGTAACTGTGCAGATTGGGGGGTACTTTTTATGTACATGTCCTGAATTACGTGAGTAGAACTTTAGAAATGCTAGTAGGAGGGGCCTCAAGAGCCCGTCTCACTTCCTACGGGCAACACCTACAGTCAAATTCTCATAAGAAGACAGTTTCTGAAAACAAAGTTTTTGCGGCCAACATTGATAATATTTTACTAGAATATTATTATTTTAGGCTTATTTTGGTTAACCTCGATGGTCTTTGGGTAAAATACTCGCCTCAGCACCCGATATTTTTGGGTTCAAACCCAGCCTGTGTCGAGGGATTTTTTTCTGGAGCGATACAAATCCGTAGCACAACTTCCTTCGAAGGGAAGTAAAACTGTCGTGTTGGTCACATGTCGATTATGGCATGTGAAAGAACCCTGGAGGGTATGTGAAAAACCTTTCACGGTAAAATTGCCAAGTCCTTTCGCTATCGCTTATAGAAATTCTTGTATGCTGATGGGTTGTTTCAGAAATTGCGCGTTAAATACCTCAAGTATACACTATTATATTATTCTATAGGTATTGATAATATCAAACGGTTCAGTGGCATATTTTATTTATTTAGCACCGCGTCTTACTACCCGTTAGGGTTATACGCTTCAGTACTATTTACGCTAATGGGCTAGGAATTGGGAAGGTTGAATATAGAGGAAGTGAACCCGCATTTGCGTGGAGGGAGAGTGAAAAACCATTTAGGAAAAACCACTCCCAGTTCACCCGACCGAGATTCTAACCATGATCTCCCCGTCCTCGGCAGTCGAGCTCAATACGACTAGCGCGTTAGCTAACTACGCCACCGAGGCGGGTCAGTGGCATATTGTAAGACCTGACAAAGGAATACGCGGAAGTAGATCTAGTGGCTTTTCTGTCATTCTATAAAAATTGGACTGTAAGCTTAAGCAGGTAACTCATTTCGAACCAGACGTCGTATAGTGGTGTAACTTTTTGTGTCATACTTTAGAAAACGGTGGAATTCATACCGGTGAGACTGTTTGAATATATTTCAGGAAGATAGATTTTTTTAAATATCTAAAATTAAAAAAGTTCTTGACCTATCAATAGTGATCAGTTTAAAAGATGTTTTCATTTTAAAATTATTACCTTTTAATTTAACTGTATTAAATATGTTAAAACTTTAAAACAGTGTAATTGAGACCAGTTAAAGTAGAACACAGGAACATGCACAAAGATGCAACGTCTCGTTTGAATTGTATTAAATGACTGAGTTAACAATCTGACTTACATAGGATGTCCGTTATTTGAAAACTGGAAGTTTCCTTGTTGACACAATGAGCGGGAATGGGGGCGGGGGTGATATTACAAGACTACACCTACCTAGAGCAGAATGGAACTGGCCAGTCTCGCATATGAAACTGGTTCATTCCATTCTGCTCTATTTAGGTGTCGTTCTGTATTAAGGTGGAATGGAAGGAGACGTGATAAAAAGTGTTCTTGTAGTTTTTATAGAAAAATAAATAAAATATTGCTCGAGTACAAACATAGAATTTAATTTTCTTCACATGTTGACCTCAACATTTTTTAAAATATCTTTTAAGAGTGTCCTGGAATTTAATGACAAACTTTTTCTCTTAATTTAAAAAAGTTTGTTAGATAATTCCGCTATGCTCATCACAGATATTCAACAATTACTGTTGATATCACCTCGTGAAGAAAATTAAACTCTGTTTGTACTGAAGCAATATTTTATTTATTTTGATCAAAAAAAAGTTTTTCAATAAAAACTGCACAAACACTGGCCTTTTTTTTTTCGCATACCCTTCCGTCCCTATAACACCGCACTTGAGACGTACTAGGTCTGTTTATGAAACGGGTCCTTGAGTAACTATTACTTATACGTAAAGCCCGAACGAGTAGTAAACGTGGTGCTAAAAACATATGTAAAAATAAGTTAATAATCGATAAGTATGTATTATTGGAAGCTTTTGGTAACTTCTTAGATTAATTATTTAATTAATAAATCAAATTAGACATATTTATAGAATGATACATTTTTAGTGACTTTATATCAATGTTGGTGGTTGAAAGTGGGCTTCCTATAAATATCGGGGAGACGGGCTCTTAAAAAAACTTAAGGAGATTACTTTGTCCTCCCTCCCCCACTCCCATCATCGATATTGAAACAAGACTACCGTTTAAAAACAGAATTTAGTGACGTCACAATGCAGCGCGATCCAATAGAGTACGTGTTATTTGTAATATATTTACAAGTGATTCATTATTGAGCGACCAGCAATCGTAGCTTTAATGACATTGATAAGAACGAGATAAAAAAAATTCCTTCAGAAACGGTTAATTTTTTTATCTTAAAGAGTTAATGAATATGATTCATGTGTTCTTGAGTTCATCAAATTTTGTTCTTTATTTACTACTAAATTTTACCCTAAATTAAAAATTCACATAATCATAGCTTAAATCAATCTACAAGTTTTAGACAAGTTAATTTTCTTGTACATATATTTTGAAACTATGGATAAGACACTCTTAAATATACATGCAACAACATATGACGCACACGTGATAAATACATGAGGATCTCAATTGACTGGGTAATGGACAAGACAGAAGTTCGAATCCCGGTCGGGTGCGTATGGGTGGATTTTCCATATGTGATTTATCAATAATGTTTGTAACATTTGAATCTTTTTGTATATTGTAAGGGAGCTATATTTAAGGAATGTTGGTACCTGTTCGGTGCTAAAAAATAGCCCGAACCTATTTATTTATTTAGCACCGCATCTTACTACCCGTTTGGGTTATACGCTTAAGTACTAATTACGCTAATGGGCTAGGAATTTGGAATGTTGAATATAAAGGAAGTGAACCCGCATTTGCTTGGAGGGAGAGTGGAAAACCATTTAGGAAAAACCCCTCCCAGTTCACCCGGCCGAGATTCAAACCTCGATCTCCCCGTCCTCNTTTATAAATTTGTTATTTATAGTTAGTTTGAATTTTTCTATGTTTGTAAGAAATAAATTAAGGAACTAAATTGATAATCAAATGTATTTTTTATGGCTTAGATTAATATGCCTGGCGGTTAAAGATATATATGTATATATATATATACATATATATATATATGCACCGCGTATTGCTATCCATCCGGGATATCAGCACGTATATACCATGGGGAAAAGGAGGTGGAGTTTAGAGGAAAATGAGTATCAGCATTTGCGAGAGGGAAGAGTTTGAAATCAGTCAGAAAAAACCTCCTCCCATCTGGGATTTGGTTCTTGACCTCCCCCTTAACCAGCGATACCGTATATTGTGGGAGTGATGCCTTAGATCATGCTACCACCAATACTCTTTAAGTGAAAGTGCTGCCATCAGTCGGCTTGATGTGTCACTAGCGCGCTTGCGACATTCTTGATCGCGTCTGCATTTGTTTAGTTATATTATTTTGAATGGTCCAGAGTCCCCCTCCCACACAGAAGCAGTCAGGTGGAGTACTTGGCGAGCACAGAGGATTTGGGAAGAGGTCAGTTATAAATCTTGATGACGTGTGTTACAATTATTGTTTTGCTAGAGCACACCGCACTTGTTATTTATTTTTTAAATTAGTTTTAGCATCCCGGCTTACTTTAGTAGAGTTGTCTTTAGTTTAATGTCGATGTAAGGGTAGGAGGACATGTGTTGCCGTATTTTATCCACTCCCACAAGGGTGTCGTAATTTTGTCGCAGGCAATTGTGCTTGAAATGTCACCCTTCCCCACAATCCCCATACATCTACTCTGCTAACCATCGTAACAAGGGACTGACCCTATCATTCTAACAGGCTATATAGACTCGGGTGGCAGGGTCATTCACGGCTCCAACCCAGGGCTGACCTCAAACAAGGAGTGAGGATAACGAGAAGACAATTTGAAAAAAAAAAATTCCGAACTTCACAAAGGTTTTTGTTATAAGGGTGGAGATAATTCTTTTTATGTCATTTGTAAGTTTGTGGCACTTAAAGGCGGTGTGTTGTGTCTCATATGACATCAGTAAGGTTTGTCGACAGATGCGTTGCTGTCGCTCGAATGACGAACTATCTTTTGCAAACTATTTAAGGATTTTTTTTACATTAACCCGCGTTGTTGGCCGCATGGTCTAAGACAACCCGCGTTGTTGGCCACATGGTCTAAGACGTCTCTCTTTCGCAATAAACTCGGAATGCCGATGACTGGTAGATAAAGGTTCGAATCCCGTTTAGGTGTACTGAGGGTGGCTAAGTTTTTGTAAAGTGTTTTCACTCCCTTTCTACTCAAATGCGGGTAAACTTTTATAAATTCAACCTGCCTGACAATACGATTCGTGTTGTGACCCCCTAATTTAAATGACATCATTCGATTCACAAATATCTATTCTACGATCCTATATCAGTTACTTTCAGTTTCCCGGGCACTTAGCTCAACCGAAAGATGTGGATTTTTTTGCAAATTTCAGAGTGAAAAATATCACTTTTAAACCATGTTTACAAGTCTCTATATGTATAAAAGGGTTATCATGAATAGTCTTATATTCATTCCAGTAGACCCCAAACTCATATATTATTGCCATTTCTATCAATATTTAGCCACCCGCCTTGGTGGCGTAGTTAGCTAACGCGCTAGTCGTGTTGAGCTCGACCGCCGAGGACGGGGAGATCGAGGTTCGAATCTCGTTCGGGTGAACTGGGGGTGGTTTTTCCTCAATGGTTTTCCACTCTCCCTCCACGCAAATGCGGGTTCACTTCCTCTAAATTCAACCCTCCCAATTCCTAATCCATTAGCGTAGTTAGTACTTAAGCGTATAACCCGAACGGGTAGTAAGACGCGGTGCTAAATATTATTAATATTTAGCCTAGGCGCAACACCGGATTGGCAATATCTTGGCTATCTAGCCAGCCCCCTTAACGTTTAAATATATTAAAATTGTTTTATAAACTTTTAGTCGCCAAAGTTTTTTCCTGTCTACAAATCAAAATGTACAGCTAATAAGTTAATATCTACTTTCGTGGGCTATTCTAAATTAATAAATGACTGGAAGCTTTCAACGAAACTTATCAGAGGCTTCACAGTCCATTCATTCGCGCTCTCTCTCTCTCTCTCTTTTGGTAGATTACGCTATCACACAGGCGAGTGCTTTTATGAATTCCGACAGTGGATAGAAAAGATTGACATTTTTTAATGGCTCATCAAGCTGTGAACATATCATTAGAGCTTGCGACAACGCAAATATATTTCACGCTATTTGTCGGCGAGTGTCTCCTTCACAGAGAAGGGCCCCAAGGTGAAGGGATCCTGGTTCGATTTCACCGCGTGGGTAGAGTACTTAATTATGCATTTATTCATAGCGGTGGTTCTCAACCTGTGGGTCAAGAGCCGAGCTCTAGTGGAACGCAAAAAGTTTTTTAAGTGTTAATATTTTTTATAGAAAATTATTTTTTAAAAAAGGAAAGGGAAACGAAAATCACTTCAACTCCTCCCACCTCTCTCCCACCATATTCATGTTAATGTCCACGTTCATTAAAGCTACAGGCTATCCATTATAGGAGTGGTGGTGACTGACGGCTAGCACAAGTTTCATTATTGTAAACATTGGCTGAAGGTAAAAATATCAACAACCTAATCGATAAAATATTCCATTCAATCCATTAATCTATTCGACTCTAAATGATTGTTTTTATTAAATTTTCATTAGAATGTTCCCATAATACATAATTTGTGACGATATACGATGGTATTAAATGTAAAACCGTCCCGTTGGTTGTTTCTTGGTGTTGTTTAATGTTGGGAACACCGACTTAATCATTGATAATGTTGCTGAATTAGCCTATAGAGCAAACTAATTGGACTGATATAAATACTTCACATCACCTCAACCCCTTCATCTCACGCTCTAACATAGCTTCAGTGATACTTAAGACCGCATGCTAAGACACGTCGTATTTGTATAACTTGTTTGTGGCAGGAAGGGATGTTTGAAAGGCCTTTTTCCCTGTCGGAATTCTACTCTATAGTAATATTTTGTTAGTAGAAAGGACCTCCCAGACCTACCATAGAAAGGGTATATTATAGTCCCGGGCCTTTTGGAACCTGCCAGTCCACCCGTGCTTCCAGCCAATGTTTGCAATAAAAAAAATCTTCTGTTATATATATATAGTAAGACGCGGTGATATATATATATATATATC